>JAQJVL010000982.1:73895-298663 GCA_035578905.1 Stictocephala bisonia | reverse complement strand
TAAAAACGTGTATTGCGGGTTGCCTAGAGTGTTAAGTAGGGGCTTGAGGATGATCTGTGATTCGATAGATAAGTATAGGTAACAGTGTAGGAAGCCCAAAGCTAAGAGCGTATGTTAACTGTGTATTTGTTAAAATTTGAGAAAAATTAAATTAAATAAGTAGTCTAACAGTACGTGTGAGAAATATTATTTGTAAAGTAGGGAGGTAACCAATCAGAGCGTGGCATTTGGGTGTGCGTCAGACCAGCAGACGACGTGTACGAAGGTAGCCGACGGTCGCCGGAAGTACACGAAAGCATTTTATATAGTACACATGTAAATGGCCGCCATCTTTTGCATTTTATATAGTATGAGATGGGAAAGGTTAAGAGTGCATTTTGTATAGTATACCGAGGTAATTTGAGGGAGGGAATTTTCCCACGGGGACTTCCCTTCCGAAGGCGTCATGTTTCCGAAAGGATGCGCTAAGTTTTGCCACCAGGTGCGCTACGATCGGGTCGAGCACATAGAGTATATGAAATAATCCACAGAGTAGCAAGTTCCTGCGCATGCGTGCCCGACCAGCAGACGACGTGTACGAAGGTAGTCGACGGTCGTCGGAAGTACTCGAAGGGAAAGACCGCCATCTTGGATCCGGTTGTCATCTTTATACATTTACTATAGTATAAAGTCCGCCATATTGGATAAGGAATTTTTGGAGGGAATTTTGGGAGGGAAAGACGTCATATTGGACAAAAAAAGTTCATTTTATATAGTCTAAGGCCGCTATATTGGCTGAGGGAATTTTTGGTGGGAATTTTAGGAGGGAAAGACGCCATATTGGATCCGGTTGTCATATTTTTACATTTTATATAGTGTATAGTCCGCCATATTGGATGAGGGAATTTTCCCACGGGGTGTGAGTTGGCGCGGGAGGGAAAGATGCCATATTGGACAAAAAAGTGAATTTTATATAGTGTATCATGGAAAAAGACGCCATATTGGACAAAAAAAGTGAATTTTATATAGTATATCATGGAAAAAGACGCCATATTGGACAAAAACGTTCATTTTATATAGTCTAAGGTCGCCATCTTGGCTGAGGGAATTTTTGGCGGGAATTTTGGGAGGGAAAGACGTCATATTGGACAAAAAAAGTGTATCTTATTTCGTATAACAAGGGAATTTGGGGGGAAATTTGGGAATTTTAGGGAAATGTGAGGGTAATTTGGGGGGAAATATGAGGGGAAATGTGGGAAATTGGGTAATTTGAGGGAAATTTGAGGGTAATTAGGGAATTTGAGGGTTATTTGAGGGAAATTTGGGAATTTGAGGGAAATTTGAGGGTTATTTGAGGGAAATTTGGGAATTTGAGGGAAATTTGAGGGTTATTTGAGGGAAATTTGAGGGTAATTTGGGGGAAATGTGAGGGAAATGCGGGAATTTGAGGGAAATTTGAGGGTTATTTGAGGGAAATGTGTGGGAAATTTGGGAACTTTGAGGGAAATTTGAGGGAAATTCGGGAATTTTGGGAATTTGAGGGGGGGTTGGTACCACTGCGCCGCCATCTTGGATCACGTGACCACCGCCATCTTGGATCCGGGTCCGCCATCAATATCAAATCAAAATCAAAACCAATCAAAATCAAATCAAAGTCAATCAAAATCAAATCAGAGTCAATCAAAGTCAAATCAAAGTCAATTAAAATCAAATCAAAGTCAATCAAAATCAAATCAAAGCCCATTAAAAATCGATTAAGGTCACGTGACCTTCCCCCACCCCCCGTCGTACTTCAGGCGAAAAGTCGTACTTGGGGCGTTGGTCAATGCCTGTATTATTACTACTCATTGAGACTATTAAAATTAAATAAAAGTCATTTGCGTATGAGTCAAGACGGAAGAGGCAATGGAATAGTTAACCTTCAAGGTCGGCTACTCAGCTCACGAGTCAAGGTTGGTGAAGGGGACACAACACGCTCATCTGGTCCTAAGCAAACTACAAGGTCGGGCACTCAGCTGGCGAGTCAAGGTTGGTGAAAGGGGACACAACACGCTCATCTGGTCCTGAGCAAACTACAAGGTCGGCTACTCAGCTGACGAGTCAAGGTTGGTGAAAGGGGACACAACACGCTCATCTGGTCCTGAGCAAACTACAAGGTCGGGCACTCAGCTGGCGAGTCAAAGTTGGTGAAAGGGGACACAACACGCTCATCTGGTCCTGAGCAAACTACAAGGTCGGCTACTCAGCTGACGAGTCAAGGTTGGTGAAAGGGGACACAACACGCTCACCTGGTCCTGAGCAAACTACAAGGTCGGTCACTCAGCTGACGAGTCAAGGTTGGTGAAAGGGGACACAACACGCTCATCTGATCCTGAGCAAACTACAAGGTCGGTCACTCAGCTGACGAGTCAAGGTTGGTGAAAGGAGGCATAACACGCTCATCTGGTCCTGAGCAAACTACAAGGTCGGGCACTCAGCTGACGAGTCAAGGTTGGTGAAAGGGGACACAACACGCTCATCTGGTCCTGAGCAAACTGACATACTGCAATGTTATATACTATTGACCGTACGCACAATAATAATGTACACAAAACGAGTTATTGAACGTTTTGCTATTATATGAAAACTGAAATGAATTAATCATACTTTTTTTCTACTTCACTTAGTAGTAAACGAGTACTACCGCTTGGATCATTTTTTTTTCTGGATTAATAATTTATCCAAAGTTTGGTAACATAACTTAACCAAACTAACATAACCTAACCTATCAATACCCAACCTAGCCTTATCGTAACATAACTCAACCAAACTAACATAACCTAACCTATCAATACCCAACCTAGCCTTATCGTAACATAACTTAACCAAACTAACATAATCTAACCTATCAATTATATAGTTAATAAAACCTAGCCTTATCGTAACATAACTCAACCAAACTAACATAACTTAACCTATCAATACCCAACCTAGCCTTATCAAATTCAAATTCTTTATTGTGTAGAATGACAATGTTATAATTGTATTACACTCGTCATTAAATAAGTCTACCTTAAATTTAAAGATTGTACAAGAAACTTAATAAATGTACGGTAACAAAAAATATAAACTTCTCCCAGAGCTATGCAAAACAAACAAAATCTGTATAGACTATTTCACTTTTATGCTATGGATCCGATAAATACTCACCAACAGAGTAAAAAGCTTTTATCAAAAGGTGATTATGGAGTAATTTTTTGAATCTGATCGGGTTATTTTCTAGTTTAATATTTTGTGGCAATTTGTTAAATAATTTTGGCCCCATATTTTGAGGGAGTGAGGCAGTACGCTGGCTGGAGTCGGTGGGGAACTTGCCTATGTTGGTCACGGGATCTTGTGTTATAATTGTGGACGTCTGAACCAACTTTGATGAAATCATATTTGAATCTGTAGTACAAAATCATTTCATAGATGTATAATGAGGGAAGGTTCAATAATCGTAATGATTGACAAAATGTTTTACACGGTGCCCTTCTACGTACACCAGCTATGGTTCGTACAGCTCTTTTCTGCAGATAAAATACCCGCAGTAACTCCTTACGCGACGCTGAGCCCCACAGAACAATCCCATACCGTAGCCTTGACTCAATCAGGGAGTTGTAGATTAGCCGCAAAAGGAAATAGTTCTGGTATTGAGCATATCTGCTAAGTAAAAACAATTGTGAAGACAATTTTGAGCATATCGTATCTATGTGCTTTCCCCATGTAAATGTACTATCAAAACTTAGTCCTAAGTACTTGCAGTCCAATTCTAAAGGTAATTCAAACTCATTCATGACGATCAGTGGATCGTCATCTAAACTAAAATGATTAGAAAAAGGAATACTTTTTGTTTTTGAAGGGTTGACGTGTAAATTATTTTTGTTTAAGTACTGATATAACTTTGTTAGTTGTAAGAAGCAGTTTCTTTCGAGATCTTCTAGTGATTTCTCTCGGAAGAGTAAGGCAATATCGTCCGCGTACATTTTAATATGTAAATCAGGAAAACCGAATGTTAAGCTGTTTGTGTATAAAATAAACAATATCGGCTCCAAAACTGAGCTTTGAGGAATACCGAAATTCAATTCTAATTTATTAGATTTTACATTTTTAACCTGGACACTTTGCGTTCTATTTAGCAAAAATGATTTAATCCAATGGAGGGCTACGCCCCGCACTCCTATACGACTAAGTTTGTCAAAGAGCACTTCGTGGTCTAGGCAATCGAAGGCTTTTTGTAGATCTAGAAATACTCCCACAGATAAATATTTTTATCCAAAGCAGCGATTGCATTGGTTGCAAATTCCGCCATCGCATTAGTTGTATTTTCCCTCTAACAAATCCATACTGTTCTTTACATAATAAATTATGCTGAGAGAGAAAATTTAGTAGTCTATTAGCAAAAACGTGTTCAAATATTTTGGAGAACGTTGACACATTTGCAATCGGGCGATAGTTTTCCGGAGTACTTGTATCGCCGTCCTTATATACAGGTCGTATGACAGCTTGTTTCATTTCCTGCGGAAATAAACCTTCCATCAAAGAAGAATTGATAATATTCGAGAGAGGAGCACATAAGGCATTTACACATTGGCGAACTAATTTATTTGATATGCCATTGTATCCGGAGGCATTTGTGTGTTTCAATTTCATTCTTATTTTATAAATTTCTCTAGGGTCTGTAGGCGTAAGCATGAGTGTACTCGAGCAGGTTATATCGGATTGTGATTGTACCGGTGGTTCGATTATCAAAGAGCTCTTTTTTTTACCAACATTAGCGAAATAAGCGTTTAATACTTCCGGATTTGGCATGACTTCAGGTGACAAAGTGGGTTTTTTGTTCCTGTCTTGGTCTATTATTGTCCACGCCTCCTTTCCCAAATTATCAGTTCGGTTTAGGCATTTCGGTAAATCCTTCTGTAATTTTTATAATTATCTAAAAAGTCTTTTGTTTTATTAGTTTTCCTCCTGAAATCAAGTCCTTTAAGTTTTCGAGAAGAAATAATTATACCCTTTGTAATCCAGAGATGTTTCCCCTTTCTTTTAACATTTAGTTTTGATTTAATTGGACAGGCTGTTAAAAAATAGTAATTAAATATGTTAATAAAACTAATAAATTTGTCTCTGGCATTAGAGTGATCGTTCAAAGTTTCCCACGACTCTTTGTTTAGTAAGTAATTTAGAGTTCTTAAATTTTCCGGGCATGTATTGGGTGCAGTGAAAGTGCTCTTCCCTAAGCGTGTAATTTTGGCGGAGGAATTTCGAAGTGTAACTGTGATAAATTGTGCTAAGTGATCGGACAGCCCTGTACCGACTACGTCCACCTGCAATATGTCTGGGTTAACATTGGATAACACATGATCAATTAATGTTGAATATGAGCCTTATTCTCGTGTTGGTTAGTTTACAAATTGTTTTAAATTGAACTCCCTCATTATATCCTTCAATCTATTTGTTTCAGAACTCTTAACAAGCCAATTCAGGTTCAAATCCCCAACAATTATACACAGCTTCTTATTAATTGACAAATAATTGGATAACAACTGATAAAACAAATTGAAAAACATATTAACATTAGTGTAGTGAGGTGACCTATAGATACCAAATAAAAACATCTTTTCACTATTATTTAAAATAATTTCGACCCTTGATGATTAAAGTGACATTTCTTTGGACAATCTATTTACATTAAGCACATTTACATTAATTCCACATTTACCTATGATAACTGAACCTCCACTACTTTTGTGTTCCGACCTTGAGAACTCACTTATAATTTTATAATGCTGAAAATTTATGGCATGTAACTCGTTGGTTTTCAGCCCATGTTCAGTAAAAACAACCAAATCAGGTTGCTCTGTCTGTAAAAATATGTTTATTAGATCTATCTTATCTCTTATAATACTGAATATTTAAGTGTACAATTTTTAAGTTTTCAGAATTTACTAAAGTATGTAAAATGTTATTTGAATTTTTAAAATTACTGGTTATATTTAGAATATCTATAGCAGAACATCTATCGTTGTCATGGCTTATACGTTTAAACTTTTTGCATTTATCGTAACATAACCAAACTATCATAACCTAACCTATCAATATACCCAACCTATCCTTATCGTAACATAACAACCAAACTACCATAACCTAACCTATCAATACCCAAACTAGCCTTATCGTAACATAACTTAACCAAACTATCATAACCTAACCTATCAATACCCAACCTAACCTTATCGTAACATAACTCAACCAAACTAACATAACCTAACTTATCAATACACAACCTAGCCTTATCGTAACAGAACGTAACCTTTCTAAAATCTGACATTTTCGGCGCTAACGTACTAAATGGATGTTTCCGTTTACCTCAGTTTTGTAATTTGTCTGGTTTTTGCGCTGAAAAAAACCGATCGTATTCTTGTTTCTTAGATATTTATGTACAATGAAAAAAATTCAACCGAAAAATTGCAAGGCCCCTGTTTAATATAATTACTCTGAAGATTTAGCAGTCGTGCAATGACTATACATAAGTGTCCACCCTTCGTTATTCAAATCTAAAAATTATATTACCATAATTACGAACGCCGTGATATATATTTACATCGTATAACCCACTCTTCATACATGAGCTCTCATTACACTGATGAGACTCTTTCAGGTCATTTTACGCTTATATATTTACATCGTATAACCCACTCTTCATACACGATCTCTCATTATAATGATGAGACTTTCAGGTCATTTTACGCTTATATATTTAATGCTCTGCATTCTCTTCTCGCTCATCAACGGTGTCGTGTCCATCGATATATATATACTACTGTACAGTATACTATACTATACTATACAGTAGTATATATATATCGATGGTCGTGCCTTCTCGGCGGCCGATCCATGTCCCAACTTGTTATGAAACATTCATTTATCAGCGAACTTTCACACAAGCTTTTAATTCTCCACTTTTTTCTCTCTAATGCATGTTTTAAAGCAATGTTGGTCACTTCCTATTCTCTGTGTCTGTTCCCATTTTATTTCGGTTTGAACATTACAATGGTAGTTGTTCTTTACCCTCCTACCCAAAAGTTAGTTGTCCAATATAACTGACGAGAAACATTGAACGTTATGTTAACCAACAGAAGCCTATTGTTTGCGAAATATGAATAATGTCTATCTGTAATTTCATCTAATATTTCTTTAAAAAAAAATAATAATAACTTGATTCATAATATATATACAGGGTGTAACAAAACTCTCTACACAAACTTTAGGATATTGTTCCTTGAGTAAAATGGAGCAAAAAATTTAATTCAACCAACTCTATCTCATTTAATTTACCTCTGACTATCTAAATGTTTATTTTGCTATTTAAAATGTTTAAACCCGAATAAAAAATAATGAATGGTTTTAAAAAAACATCAGGGTAAATGTTTATTGTTAATATTTTTAATACGGATTAAAACGATACCTTGTTTTTGAAAATCAAATAATAAATAAAGAATTTACAATGATTTTTCTGTGACACTTTCCACATTTTAAGTGTTATTTATCATATTTAACTTTTTAAGAAATTCATTAAACTAAAAAACGCAAACCTTTAATAATAATTGATTAATAAGTACATTTTTTATTACATTACATAATGTAGGTTTTTTAATAATTGAAAAAATATTACATTACAGTGTTACTACATTATAATAAAGGCCACTATCTGTGTCTTCCATTGTTAAACGGAGTCCATTCTAATATGTGCAATGAATGCCATACAAAAATTATTGTAAGTTCTATGTTTTTTATTTGATTTTCAAAAACAAGGTATCGTTTTAATTCGTATCAAGAGCAATAATTATTACCCATTTTGGTAATCTTTTGTAAAAAACCATTTTTTTGTGATTCGGCTTTAAACATTTAAAATAGTAAAAAGTACATACAGACGGACAGACAGTAAACGAAATGAGATAGACCATTCGTTGCATTAAGTTTTTTAACTTTATTTTACCTAAGGAACAATATTCTAAAGTTTGTGTAGAGAGTTTTGTTACACCCTGTATATATATATATATATATATATCGTGGTTAAACTTAACGAGCTGTTGCTCTTTCGTTTTTGTCAGTGCTGCGAGCGCAGCCTGTATATAAGCCCACTAATACAGAGCTGTAATCTATCTTGAAATTGTATTCTCATTTTTCCGTTATTGAGTTCACTCAAGTGTTGAAAAGTTCATCCATACAATTCCTAGTTTTTTAGTGAAGATTGGTGATCTCATCATTTTCAATAAGGAGTGTTAATACCGTATTGTCTTTGAGTCATCGTGGCGTGGTAGTCGTAGTGAGTGGGTTTCTACTGTTACATATGTTGCTGACGTAACCGGTGTTGGCGAGAAACGTAAATAACATCGGTGTGGTCTCCGACTATTTCAATATACTCTATTTCACATTGGGAATGCAGTACGGTAAGCAATTCTAATCAAAAAAGAGTTTGAAAGCTACAACACTGTATAAAAACGTTGGCTTGCTGCTAAGACTTAAGCATAAATTAAAATGTTTGTGGAGGAAGTGCTTGTAAAAATTGTTTCTGCATGTTAGCAAAGAAAGCTATGAAATAAAATTAATGTAATTTTAGAAATCAAATGTACGCTTTAGAAAGGTTGTCGCTTAGACATTAAATTTTAAATAGGCTACAATTAAATTTTACTGATTTTTATATCTGTAAATATTGATGACAAGTTTTGAAATTTTCTGTAAACCTGATACAAAAGGAATGGATGCTGACTGAGTTATTATGAATTCATTAAATGAATCGAAGAGAAAAAGGAATCAGAGGTCGCATCCAATATCCAACGTTGGTCGAGTTAGTGTCGAGCAGTTTGCTATGCGATGGCAGAGCCAGCACCTTGTCAGTTCATCTATTCCCCTCAAATCCTTAAGGATACTCGTAGTAATTATTACTACAAATGTATTAAGATCAACATTAGTTGTAATCTACTTATAACTACTTAGACCACCAGCAACCTCTGTTTCTTTTTTTCTGTGTGAATGAATCGAATTTGTTTTAATGTAATGAAACTAAAAACTTTTTCATATTCTAGAGAAACGGCTTGTAAGGAAGATTTATTTTACATTTTTGACCACGAAAGTTTCGTCGTCGAGAAATTTGTAAACAATTATTGTTATTGTTTTTTAGTACATATGTATAGTGTATGAATAGTATGTAAACAAAATGTACATAATATTTGTTCATTTAGTTACAAAACGTTGATAGAACCGCAGAGAAATCTAAAAATATCTAGTTTCCTATGAGGTAGAAGGCACTATAAAAAATTTTCTTTTTTTTTGGAACTGGCTAATCAAAACTTCATTCCAGACAATATTAATTTAGTTTTATACTCAATAATTAAAAGTAGTTTATTTTACTTTTTATTGTTTTTCTCTTATTATTACTGACAATTTTCTTATGGATGATCACATATTTGACAAAAATATACGGATTTTTCATAGTTAGTCAATTGTTTACCTTTAAATAAATGTTTTAACCATGGAGACTAAATTCATACACTATTCAATAATTTGTAGTTAAAATTAAATGTTAAAAAACAATTTAAAGGTGTGGTGTTTTAAACAAAAATATTGTAATATAAAACTATCCGAGCAAGAACGTGAAGTAGGCCCTACAACACGCAGCAGATAGTGGCTCTATAATTTTGCTACATGTAATTTCGCCATTCTCTTGTCCATAAGAGTATTATCAGCGCTCATTTAGAAAACTCGCCCGTTTTTCCTCAAACTGAAGCACACCTGAATTTTCTTCGATTTTTCTTAAAATTAGAACGGACAATATAACAGCAGTATAAAATGTTTGGAGTTTTATATTTATCGGCGTATCTTGGTTTATGTATTTCTTTTATCCAGATAAATCAGTGTTTTATTTTGAGGTAGTAGCATCTAAAGTCATTGCCAGTCACGAATGAGCCGAATTTCTGTGAAACTGGTAGAAAACTCCCAACAATAACAACAAACAAATTAACGACTTAACTAATGGAAAAAATAACTTTTCAGTCTACAAAAACATGTCCCCGTCACTCTCTGCCGAAGAGAGAAGAAACCAGGGTTGCCGCATTTCCTTAAAATAAATAAATTAAAAAAATGGCTAAAATATAAACTGGCACCAACCTTCAACCCGTTCTGCTTGAACCTTAATCAAGGAAATTAGTTAAAAATGGCATTCAATCTAAGCCTTTAAGGAAGTTGAGCCTAGCATACAACTAATTAATGTAATACGCTAGATCTTAAAATAAAAATATGCGCATGTAAAACAAAGGAAACCTGTTAAACCATGTACATTTTACCTTCGTATGTGATGTGGGATGTCCAGGTGACCAAGATTTACTTTAACGCCAATATATTTGTATCCTATATGCGAATGATGTTTTAATGGTATAACTATTATATTCATAAGATATCAAGTTATATTAAGGCTCGTACACCTAAGGCTTAGCTTAAATTTACCTTAACTGGAATTAATAAATCTTAATTAGCCAATATATTAAATTTGAAACTTTTTAATTTCTAAACAAATAAAATTGTTTAATTCTTTTTTCATAAACAAATATATGTATAAACTATTAAAATAAAAAAGTGTTTATATTTCTTATTCAGAATTTTAGGCTATCTGTTTCATTTCAAATTTGTTCTTTAGTTCTAGTTTTGATCGCTGAAAACATGCCGTACAACAACCTTAGATTCAGCTATAGTGGACCTAGACTGGCCACATACTGTAATCGCACGTTATTATTTATTTATTTCTACCAAATTAAGTAAATCCCTTAATTTCTACGCTCTTTTTTTAATACTCTGTAGAATCTCAATGTCATTTCTTTTACGAATTAATTATGATCAAGGGTTGATAAAGTACAGTTTTATTTCAATCTCAAAAACCGTTCTTGAGTTTGAATGTAAATTAGCTTTATGTAAACACTGTTAGTGAGGTAGTCGAAAACATATGTACAAGATGTTCTATACTTAAATATCAGCAACACTCATTGAAATAGAGATCAGTTATGCCCTAATACTATGTAGAACATTTGACAGTTATCATTACGCGATTAGTTAATTGGCTCACCAGTGAAGAGGACAAAGATGGTAACGGAGACAAGCCAGTGCGGCATCTCGTGCCGCGCCGTTGACGGACTGTCTCTGGCTGGCAGTGTGGCCGTACCACGACCCACTGCCCCCCTTACAGGTCACCCGACGGTGGGGGGGGGGGGCAGCGAAATGACATAATATAATTCAGTCAATTCCTCTTTATCAAACTTCGTATTTCGACAACTGTTTCGTGCCTCGATTGTTTGTTATTTGAGAAAATATTATCTCCAAGGACAGCGGCGTAAACATTGTTAAACAAAACCACAAAATAACGCCTGTAAATATTTAACATTATAGACGAATACTAATTTTTTTCTGTCGTACAGTAAGTAGGATGGTCGTTGACTCTAGATAAACTATGTGGCGACTCATAAACAATGTTGATAAGCTGTTCTTTAGGTCAATTCACCAAATTATTTTTTTCTGTTTGTTAGAGTTTATTACATCAAAACTTATATCATTGGGGAATACTTTAAATGAAAGTAGTTATGTGCTGGGAGTGAAGTGACAAGTCATTTATACTGTTATGTCATATTGTAACATCAGTAAAATTTGTTAACAAAATATTTAAAGTTTGCTTTTAATATAGGATTTAAAAATGTATTGTATGCATATGATACAGCTAATTTTTTATTTTATTTATTTGTATTTAGGAGCACACCTATTTTACAAAATTACAAATGTACTCTAACATGGCATGCTCATAAGCTAAGTGCTACTATACTACAACAAAATAGATGATTATAAGAACGTTTCATTCGTTATACAGCAATATCTACACAAGGAGGATGCAACATGCAAAATATATGTAAAAAAATTGTTTCATAGAAGCAATAAATCAATGAACAAAGCAAACAATACATGAGGAAAACAAACAACAATATAAATAATTGACAACAACAGGCAGAGACAACAAACCGATAACAAGAAGAATATATGTGTTAAATATAAATGAGAGATAACAACTAAAATATCTAAAAACAAAACGAAGTAATAAAAGCTACACAACAATAACAGCAAAAATAACAACATAAATATAATACTATGATAAAACAATGAATATACAGTACTATGAAATAAATAACAATACACAAAATAAATACAAAGGCAAACACAAAACAACCACAATGGCCCTGTGGCGCCACCTAACAGACCGCACCAGAGATACCGATACACAGGTCACTAATTTAAGATCCTGAGAAAGCGTTTGAAGGTGGCCTCCGTGGATGTGAAGAAGTCTAGATTGTTTGGAACTGAGTTAGCATGGTACTGTATCCGAAGAATAGGGCTATTTTGGGCTTAGTTAGTGGGCACAACATGTCTTGCAAAGAGGTTCCTCGACCTGGTTCCAGATGGTGTTGTAAAAGTGATTCTCTCTAGTAGGGCGGGACAGTCAAGTACAGAGTTAATGAGGCGATACAGGAACAATATAAATCTTGGGTGTGTAGTGACTTAGAGTGATGGAAGGTTGAGAAGAACTGTAACCTCATTAATAGGAACTTCAGAGTAGCGATAGCCAATTCTGATTCCAATAAGGCGGAGGAAGTGATGTTGAACACTCTTAAGATAGTCTTTAAGATAAATGAAATGAAATAAAAAATGTCTTTATTTGTGGGGCGAAGTTAGGACTATAAAGTCCCCTCTTCCACTTAACCATATAAGATACGCCTGATGCGGAGACCAAATCACGCTACAGTACTCTAGATGTGGGCAAACTAATGTGCAGTAGGGTGTTCTTAGAGAGTTGATATTAGTGAAGGATTTAGCAAAGCGGTGAATCAAACCCAAACTACGAAGAGCACTGTTGGAGACAGCAAGAGTTTGCTTGTTCCAATTGAGGGACTGAGTGAGAATCACTCCAAGGCTTTTAATGTCATTTACCTGTTTCAGTGGGTCTGCCATTCACCATGTAGACACACTGCAGGGGATTTAGGTTTCTATGGAAGGAGATGGAGACACACTGGACAACAGCGTTCAAGCTTTTTCCTGAAGAATTACAAAATCTATAGAAGATGATATTCCTCTGTAAAGCCTCAGGGCATCTGCATATACTAGTAGATTACAGTATGGGTGAAGAACCAGGCCGTTAATAAATATATTAAATAAGAGATGACCCAGTAAAGATCCCTCTGGAACACCAACAGTAGCTTCAAAAACATGGGAGAGAGCACTGTTGAAATGAACTTGCAACTTCCTTCCACATAGGTAGCTATAAAGCCTGAGCAATGACTGACCAGTAATGTCTTATGCTTTGAGTTTTATCTTGAGCAAACTATGGTTCACATGATCAAAAGCCTTTTCAATGTCCAACTCCATTGTATCTACCTGTTTTCGTTCATTAAAGGCATAAAAAATATCACTTGGAAAGTCATAAGGTTTGTGGCTGGAACGTTAGCGTATAAACCCATGCTGTCTTGGTGTTAGGTATGGCAAGACGGCATGCCGTAAGCTATCAAGAATCACCCTCTCAAACATCTTGGCAATAGCTAGTAGAATGGCAATGGGTCGATAGATCCTCACATCAATTATAGAGCTCTTCTTATGAATCGGGACAATGATTGTTTGGTTGAAGATGTCAGGAAAAATTCCAGCTGAGAGAGATATATTAAACAATTAAGAGGCTGTGCTAAGATGTGGCCACAAAACTTTATAACAAGGAGAGGAATGAAGTCAGAGCCGCAACTCTTGGTAATATATACAGGGTTGGGCAAAAGTCTGGAATATATTTATTAATTTCAAAACCATTGAAGGAAATGTAATGGAACTTTGTAGTTATGTACATGTCTCTATACCAAACATTTAGACATATTTTACTTGTTTTTCGCATAGCCAGGAGATGGCCCATGAAGGAAATCTTAGTTTGTAAAACACAAGAGTCCAAACCTGATGCCAAAAGAATGACCCAGTCAGAAAATACAGCCATTCAAAGAATTTAATGTCAGGGCTGGGCATAAGTCTGAAATGTATTTATTAATTTTAAAACTATTAAAAGAAAATTAATGAAATTTTGTAGTCAATGATATGTCCCTATACCAAAAACATGGACATATTTTACTTGTTTTTTGCATATCCAGGGCATGGCCCATGAAGGAAGTCTTACACATTTTAAATGTAAGCCTACCTCGAGTTATACCTCATTTTAAAGGTCATTGTTTTAACAGCACAAAAGTGCAAACCTGAGGTCAAAAGGATGACCCATTCACAAAATACGGCTATTTATTTAACAGTTTCAAATCACTGTTGATGAATATGTTGTTGATTGTAAACAAACGACTGTGTTATAAAAATAGATATGCTATTTAACTAAGATAAAAATAAGAAACATTTATTAAAACACTTGACAGTTTGCCTAAAAATAGTTTAAGAATTTTGTTAAAATAATTTGTTACTTATTTTTGTGAAATTTAATTTCTCATATTCAGTTAGATAAATTATAACTCTACGCAGCAATAGATAATAAATATCTTGCCTTAGTCTTCAGCAGTGTTAGTTATATAACATTTAATTCTTTAAGAGGCTATATTTTCTGACTGGGTCATCCTTTTGACCTCAGGTTTGCACTCTTGTGTTTTACAAACAAAAACCTTTAAAATGAGGTATAACTCGAGTTAGGCCTACATTTAAAATTTTTAAGATTCCCTTCATGGGCCATCCCCTGGATATTCAAAAAACAAGTAAAATATGTCCATGTGTTTGGTATAGGGACATGTACATAACTACAAAGTTTCATTACTTTTCTTCTAATAGTTTTAAAATTAATAAATACATTCCAGACTTTTGCCCAACCCTGACATTAAATTCTTTGAGTGGCTGTATTTTCTAACTGGATCATCTTTTTGACCTTGGTTTGGATTCCTGTGTTTTACAAACAAAGACCTTTAAAGTGAGGTATAACTTGAAGTAGGCTTACATTTAAAATTTTTAAGACTTCCTTCATGGGCCATCACCTGGCTATGTGAAAAACAAGTAAAATATGTTTAAATGTTTGGTATAAGGACTTGTACATAACTGCAAATATTCATCACATTTCTTTCAATGGTTTTGAAATTAATAAATATATTCCAGACTTTTGCTCAACCCTGTATATATATAAAGTTAAAAATTAGGGCTACTTACGTATTTTTAGGATGTAATAAAATTAAAAACTGAGTACCCTTTCAAATTTTTTTTAATTGATTAAACACAACATGTTTAAACTTTATTGTCATTTTCAAGTGAATATGACTTGAAAAATTACATCGTAAAAATATATATATATATATATATATATATATATATATATATATATATATATATATATATATATATTGTATGGTTTGTTGTCAGCTACCATTTGTTAATTTTAAAGCTGCTGTGTGTATATTTGGATAAATATCCATAAGTCATGATGGTATTAATTAAATTTTAATTTATTAAAAATTTAGAGTAATCTCCTGTCACAAAGCTAAATCCAATCCATCGAGCCATCTAAGACCTGCCTCACTGATTCTGTGTATGGTGGCTAATCCCTCTGTAAAAGAGTGCAGGGGGCACTCCGTAACTATGTGATCCAGTGTTTAGATAGACTCCCCCACAATCACATGGCTGATTTAGTGTCAATCTCCATTTATACCAGTAATTGCATCTGCCAATGCCAGTTCGGAACCGATTCAAGAGTGTCCATTCCCTACGAGGGAGGTTCATCCCACCTACAGGTATTGACAGATTGTTAATAAGGAACTTATTTCGTCCATCAAAACTGTTCAATGCTACGGCCAAGGTAGTATTGGATGAGAAGTTTGATCTGCTCAAATGGAAAGCAGTACGTAGAGGTGGTTTCGAGATTTTAAGCGACCGTTCTGATGTGGAAGATCCTGTATAATGGGGATGTATATTAGAATTCAAGATCTTATTGAATTCTTCAAGTAGTGCCTCCAGACGTCTTATCTCTGGACGAGCTATATTGCACAGCACCGGGAGCCAAGGAAGTGGAGTTGACATGAGAGTGCGACTAATAGCTGTCTTGACCCTATTAAGTTGGACATCAACCGCTTTAGTGTGAACACTATTTAATCATACGGGAGCGCTATATTCAGCTACTATATTCAGTGACAAAGCAGTTGTACGCAGGACGTTTGCATTGGCTCCTCAGGTTGTTCTGGCAATATGACGTAATACATTTGCCCTGGTTTTGATTTTAGCTGCTGTTTTTTTGAAGCACAGGATCATCCACAGTACCTGGGAGTAACATTAGATCTATCGCTGAACTTTATAAGCCATCTTCAAAACCCTTGGTAGTGTCGATATTATTCAGGATCCGGCAGACATCCTCGATGTTGGCAGTTCAAAGTATGTAGAGCAGTTGGAGAATCATATTCAGGATCAAACTGATCTTCAATTATGAGCTTTCCATCTTCAAAGACGGAGGAGAAGAAATTTGCGAACAAGTTGGCCGTAGACTGATCATCGGTGGAAGATAAGCCATCTAGAGTGACAACAGAAGGAGATGAAGTGCTTTTGTTAAAGGCTCTGACACAAAACCAAAAAATTTTGGAGTTGTGAGGTAGAACATTTTCAACGTGAGTCATACGAGGGTCGTCCAGAAAGTAAAGAACGATTGTGCATCACATGCGGCGCTGATTCCCCACCACTGCGACTGCGTACACGCTAGTTACCTCTGGCTGTCCGGTCAGTGTGAGCCGAGTTTCGTTCCTGTGCGGTCACGCGTCTTTGCTCTGTAAACTTTCAAAATGGCAGCGCCCATTGAAAATCCCGCCAAATGCCAAGTGCGCAGTGTCATTCGGGTTTTGAATGCTCAAAATGTTCAGCCTATCGAAATTAGTAGGCAAATAAACACTGTTTATGGTGAGAATGTAATGAACAAATTTTCAGTGAGGAAATGGTGCATTATGTTCAACCAAGGAAGAACCAATGTGCATGATGAAGAACGGATTGGGAGGCCATCACTTTTGACTGAGGAATTGAAGAAAAAAGTTGACGACAAAATTCAGGAAAACCGGCGATTCACTTTAACCACTTTAAAAGACGCTTTTCCAGACGTTTTTCGATCCCTCTTACATGAAATTGTGACTGAGCATCTTGGGTAAAAAAAATGTGCGCTCGGTGGGTTCCAAAGTTTCTCACAGAAGTCCATAAGACTAAATGAATGGGAGCAGCCCTTGAACTTCTTATTCGATATGATAGTGATGGTGAACAATTTCTCGATCGTATTGTGACCGGAGATGAAACTTGGGTTTCGTACAAAACTCTGGAAACAAAGCGACAATCCATGGAGTGGCATCACTCAAACTCGCCCTCGAAACCTGTAAAAGAAAAATCGAATCTGAACACAAGAAAATGTATGGCAACTGTTTTTTGGAACCGCAAAGGTTTAATCCATGTCGAGTTTTTGCCAAGGGGAGAAACGATAAATTCAGAAGCTTATTGCGAAACCCTTCAAATACTCACACGTGCAATACGGAATAAAAGACGTGGCATGTTGTCAAAAAAAGTGTTTTTGATCTACGACAATTCTTGGCCCCATGCATCAGTACAAATCCAGCAAGAACTTCAAGGTCTAAAGTGGGAAATTTTTGAACACCCTCCCTATAGTCCGGACCTCGCGCTTTCAGATTACCATCTGTTCCCGAAACTGAAAACATTCTTGGGTGGGAAGCAGTTTAGAAACGATGAAGAACTGAAAGAAGAAGTGACATCCTGGCTCAGATCTTTGGCGGCTGAAGAGTATAACACCGGCATTGAAAAACTGATTCCTCGGTACAATAAATGCCTTGACAACCAAGGCAACTACATTGAGAAGTAGGCTAGGTTACTGTGAGTATGTAAATAAAGTTCTGTGTTGTTATCTTTCGTTTTTAATTTTTTATACCAAAACGTTCTTTACTTTCTGGACGACCCTCGTATATCCTCTGAAACGATCTCTGATCGATGCATTGCACTGAGCTCTGGGAGCGACGAAGCGATGGTAGGTGGTGTCATCAGGTGTTTCCTTGAAGAGCCTGTGAATGACTTTCTTCTGTATGGTCAATTGCTTAAGCTCACATGAGGACCAAAAAGAAACTTTTGAGGGAACAAATCTCTTCTTAAGCGAGTGTTTAAGTACGAAGCCCTAACTACATTAATAAATGCCTCAAAGAGTTGGTTTATGTCATGTTTCTGGAACAGCTGATCAAAATTAAAATTAGAAAGCTCAGCATCAACCATCTGCAGGTTGCATTTCTTTGGATTAGGAAAAAATGGGCTTCTTTAAGTAAAGAAATGAATAAATAATAAATGAAAAAATGCTTTATTTTCTAAAGCTTATACTCTATTACATTTTGCTTCTTTTTTTAAACAAATATTAGATACAATCACAAAATAATTAATTTATTACTTATTAAAATATTTGTCCTTCTTGTTCAGGCTGACCACAAATAAACAATTAAAACAATAAATTTGCTTATTGGTAAAAAATAAACTAACTATCTTAATATCAAACCACTTTCAAAGCTAGCTTGAGAAAATATAGGGCCTCTGAGGCAAATGCCAGATTAGAGGTTCCTTATATGAATTTTTACAACAAAAGAAAATATCAGCGTTCAGAAAATAACAAAAGCATAATTAATTAAATACAGTCTCTAGAATTTTTAAGCGAAACACATGCCAGTACAACATTACAATTAATTATGGTTCATGTTCTCTAAATATTTCATACTTTTCGCATATAAAACAGTTTTAATAATAACAAAAGCATAATTAATTAAATACAGTCTCTAGAATTTTTAAGCGAAACACATGCCAGTACAACATTACAATTAATTATGGTTCATGTTCTCTAAATATTTCATACTTTTCGCATATAAAACAGTTTTAATAATAACAAAAGCACACTGCACTTTTACCACCAGGCGGCTCATGACCCTAGGGCCGTCATAGCTCATAGCAATGTAATGCTTAGTCCCTGAGTGGTCTAGCCCTCCATAATGTACTCTAATTTTATAATAACATCTTAAGTGCTACCTAAGAATTTCAAATAGTAAATCTACGTTATTCAAGTACAATAACCAATTTTTAACCTTTTTTAAAAATGAATTTTGTTTTGCTAAAATTTTAATTTGATCAGGTAATTTGTTGTAAATCTTGGGAGCAATATAGTTATAAGTTGTCATAAAAAATGAATTGTTAGGCTTTTTAATCGGTAAGTTATTAGCATTTCTTAATTTTCTCCTATATGCATTTTCATTTTGAGGTATATTTCCACTATTATTGTAAAACAGTTTTAACCTTTTAGACATAAATATACTTTATAGGTAAAATCTTTAGCTTTAAGAAAAGAGGACGTGAATGTTCAAATCTGTTTTTAGATAATATTAATCTCATTAAGTGCTTTTGCTGTAAGTAGATAGGATATAAGTATAAATTGAATGTATTTCCCCAAAAGACAATTCCATATTCTAGTCTGCTTTGCATTAATGAAAAGTATAATGTGCGTAAAATTTGTTCATTGCTTAAATCCTTAAAAAATAGAAGTATCTTAAAATATTATTTATTTTACATTTTAAGTTCTTAATGTGACCTTTCCAATTAATTTCACAATCAAGATAAATTCCTAAGTATTTTACGTTATTTTTTTTCTCAACCACAGCACATTTATTATTACTACAATCATCTTTATGCTCTAAACATTCAGCATACCTATATTTAATTAGATTTGTGAAATTTATATCCCCTCGCAAACTAAAATTAATAAACTTTATTTTTTCTGCACTGAGCAGCATATGGTTTGCCATAAACCACCATTGCAATGATTCCAGATCCTTACTTATTGCATTTTGTACTAATTCTCAGGTACTTCCAGTGTAGCAAAATGCAGTGTCATCAGCGAATGATGTTAAACTGCCTTGAAGTCTTGCATTACATAGATCATTAATGTATATAATGAACAATATCGCACCCAAGACTGAGCCTTGTGGTACTCCATTTTTTATAACTCCCATATTACTGAATACTGAACCAATTTTGACACATTGCTGTCTACCCAATAAATAACTTTCAAACCATTTGTGGACTACACCTCTAATACCACAATCATACAACTTTTTTAATAAAATGTTGTGATCCACAGTATCGAATGCCTTCTTAATGTCTAAGAAAAGTCCACTTACCTTCTTATTATCATTAATACCGTCGTAAACATTTGTCAGAAAGTTTAATAATGTATGTTCAGTATTAAAACCTGTACTAAAACCAAATTGATTGTTGCTGAAAAAATGTACTGAGTTGAAAAATTTTAAAAGTTTTTGTTTCATTATTTTCTCTATTATCTTAGAATAAGAAGATAACAATGATATTGGTCGGTAATTACTACAATTATTAGGTGAGCTACTTTT
Organism: Stictocephala bisonia; assembly: GCA_035578905.1. Taxonomy (NCBI): domain Eukaryota; kingdom Metazoa; phylum Arthropoda; class Insecta; order Hemiptera; family Membracidae; genus Stictocephala; species Stictocephala bisonia. The sequence continues at coordinate 278,159 of JAQJVL010000982.1, read as the reverse complement.
GTAAATTGGAATCACAACTGCATTCTTAAGTTTATTTGGGAAAACACCAGTTTCAAAACTAAAATTAATAATATACAACAATACATCTAATATTTTCTCTGCACTTTCTTTTATTATATTGGAACCTATCGCATCAATACCAGGTGAAGAATTATTTTTTAAAGACTTAATAACTAGCATCAAATCTTGCGGCAAAACTGGATCAAAAAACATTGAATTCGTTTCGTATCTAATAGGAAAATGTTGCTTATATTCCAAAGACAAAAAATTTTCTGGGATTTTATCATCTAAGCTGTTAACTATATTAAGAAAGAAATCATTAAATTTATTTGCCACCAAATGTGGATCGTTAACTATTGTGTTATTAATTTGTAATTTAATTTCTTTAGTACCTTGTTTATTTTGACCTGTTAATTCATTTAAAATTTTCCATGTTTTCTTTGAATTACCTTGACATATATCAAACTTGCTCTTATAAAATGTATTCTTAGCTAATTTGATTTCATTTAGCAATTTATTTATATAATTTGTGTAATACGTTTTAATACTTTCATTAAAAGGATGGTATTTAAATAGTTTGAAAATATGATTTCTTTTTTTAATTTTTAAGCAGATTTTATCACTTATCCAGGGTTTCTGTTTCTTTATTTTGCATTTTTTACTATCTCCACTTGACTTTGAACAATTAAATTATTAAATATCTCAAAAAAAGAGTCAAAAGCAGATGATTTTTCGGTTAAACTTAAGTAGAAGTTTAAAGTTGGTAATGATACATCAAGCTTCAAAGCTGGGTGGTGATGGTCTTCCGGTACCAAGGCATCAGAATCAGGTAGGGTTGAAGCCTAGTCCTCATGAGGTTAATATGAGGTCTAGAATAACTCCTCGTTGATCGGGAATGTGGTTGGCTTGCCTCAGCTCAAACATAGAGAGAAAGTTGTGTAGGACTGCTAGCGAGGAAGCAACCGGGGTGACAGGTCTAATAAGACTATTTCTAGATTTGAAAATATGTGAATTAAGGACCGTTTGAGTAGTTTGGAAACTGCCAAGTGATTTCATGTTTGATATCCTAGTGGTTGCATAAATTGTACATGCCATATAATTGAATTCAGATGCCATACATTTTCACTCAAAAAGTATAATTTTTATCTTTGTTAAAAATGGTGTAAATTACATTTACCATGGTGTAGTTTGTAACATTTTATAATTACTTGATTAATAGGGCTAATAATGGCCAGATGTTCATCATAAGAATATGGATATTATGGAAATAAATTCAATTGATAAAAACTTGTCATTTGTAATTTGTATTGCTTGACAATCATTACAAGTAAGCAAATTAGTTAGTTATTTCATGATGCCACTAACACCTTTAAACTCATATAATAAGGCAATGCATTACACGTTCCCAAGGTTATTTTTGGAATACTCAGTGAGTTGTGTTTGTCCCAGACACAAAACTCACACATGTTACAATTAAGACCACTTATAGAACTACACTACTATTTCACCCAAATTGCTTTTTTTTCAATCCAGAATTTTTGTATAATACTATATTATACCATTTTTATTGATTTCAAAGTAGTTTCATACAATTTTTAAATTAATTGTTAGATGCATTAGTAATTTTAAAAATATATAACATTTTTTTAAATTGCTAACTTAAGTTATGGGAATCGGGAACCCCTTCCTCACTGTTGATTAATTACCTAAAGTCCAATATGTTTTCAAATTCTGGGTTTGAATTTAAAATGAAAGCTTGTGTATATCTTTATGACTCACAGCACCGACAGTAAATCAAATAATGTTCTGTTATAATTTTTAGTTCAATTATCACTGCATAACTTAAGGGGGGGGGGCTTGAGTCGTAAATCATCGTGGATCTGTTCTCCAAAAGACCAATGTTAAAGAAATTAGTGATTTCCAACATATTTTCCCGATAAATTATGTTTGATACACCATTTTGAAGGTATTTTTATCAGAATGTCAATTGCTTAATGTATTTTATTTATTTTCTTTATTGTAATGATTGTGATACACGTACTTAAAATTGTACTAATTTCTATAGAAAACACCAGCAAATTGGAAAAACCAAATTAAAATCTACGTTAAGTTTTTATTAAAAAATTATTAATATTGAAATTATTAACATCAGCTAATAAAAAAACATTGTATAAGATTACTAGTGGAGTTATGTTATAGTGATCTAGAAAATTTAACATTGGTCTTATGGTGAATAGATTCATTTTAGCCAGAAACCAGGCTTAGAATCAACAGAAAATCTTCTCACTCCAGTCCACCTGATTACATTGGCTCCCTCACAGAACAGAATTTACTGGTACCTTTCAAAGGCAAACTTTTATTACATATAGAGATTTTAAGATCATTCATGAAGTTTTGGTTTTTACAGATCTTGCACGAATCCCTTAGAAAATTATTAGCGGACTACTTATGGTCGATGAAATGTTACATTTCATATTTTGGATCTCTATAACAAACACGCCCCATTAACGTCAAAGAGAATCTGAAAAACACTCTATACCCTGGATTACCAGTGAAATCCGATCCCAGATGGATAATTGGGATGCTATATATCGAAAAGCTAAAAGATCATGAGATCCAGAACTAACGTTACAGTATCGAGAAGTCAGACAACACCTTGCAGTGCTAATTTGCTGTATATTTATAACATTTCCAGATCATGGAATTTTATCAGCCACCATGTGGAGAAATATAAAAAGGCTTGGTTATGGGAAACCAAAAACCACACCACCAGTTAATATTCCTTGAAATAATCTAAACAAAGTTTTCATTGCACCATCTGTACCAAACGACCAATACAGTGTTAAATCATTATATACAGGGTGTTCCTGAACTCACTGAGGATCTTTTTAGGCATTGATTGTGGGTCAAAAACAAGAAATTATATCATATTTAAAAATTTCAAATCATAACTAACCTATAGAATTCAAATTTAATATACACATTAATAAAACTATTTCCCTACCAAAATAAAAAAAAAATAAAAAACTATAATTATTTTCAAAATGGCAGCACTTTAAAATTGTTAATCCTTAATAACTTTTGAAAGACTAGGAATTAAAAAAATCACACGAATACCTTTTCTTTGCAAATTTTATTTGTAATCCAGAAATGTAACGTATGAAATGGGACGAGAAACAACTGAGATTTTGTCGTGTCTAGAGGATATCAGCGTCTATGTATATATATATAGACCAGTTAATGAAGAGCAAAATTAAAAGCAGTGCCATAAAAATTATTAACAAGCTAAAATATGTACCAGTCATTAGTATCCATTTAGAGTACAATTTAGCAATAGTCTCCTAAATCCCTCCCCCGCTGTGCTTATCTCAATAGCTTCCCTTTCAGCCCTCCTGACATGCATTCACAATATCACTCGTATCTCTGTTACTATAGGTTGAATTTGTTCAATCTTTTTTTTGTTTTATTCCTCATTTTACATTCTAAAGAGCAGATGATTTACTATTTTTTGGTAATATTAACAGTTTATTAAATATTTTGGAAATTTTAAATTTGCTTTTAAACATTTTATTTTACACAAACATTGTCTTCTGCAATAAAAGTTAAAGTCTTAAGCTTTATTTTGATGTGCATCATTCTTAACTTGTGTCAACGGGAACATTTGGAAAGGCACGTAACACGAAGCTTGCACGCGATAACTCACGCGTCGTCACTGCGGCTTTGTATATGTAATTGTATTTCCCCTCTTTACCAAACGCAAACCACGTTAGACTTGTTAAGGGATTGACGTAGTTTAATTATCAATGTGTATAAATGCCACATAATACTGCTATTTAGTGAATCAATGTCTATGTACTGGGTGAAAAGTGTATGATCCATAGAAACTATATTAGTCTCTTTTCTTTACACATTATATGTAACCAAATTATTATAACTATATCCTAGAAAAAATGTTAACATTCATTTTAATGCCAGGTTTTTTGGGGAGATTTAGTCCTTACCCTTACAGAGTCTCTTCATGATCCACCACACCTATAGACCCAGCGTGTCCAGGACTTGCAACAATCGGCAGCTGAGAAATTAAATAAAATATACTTATGAACATAATTTTTTAAGAAATAAATAGCTTATAACACGGATATCATACCCACAATAAAATTAGTTATTTATTAGGATTTGTACGATACTATTTATGTTTGATAAAAAATTAACGTTATAACATAATCTATTGGCAGCAATACAGTCCAAAACTAAACATGCACACTTTCTAATTCCATCAACATTCCTACAGAACAGCATTCATTGCACAGTTCTTAAATTCATTGGCTTTGTCACAAAACAGCACTCACTGTACAGTTCTTAAATTCATCTGCTTTGTCATAGAACATCATTTGCTGAAAAAGATCTTAATTGCATTGCCTTTCCCACAGAACAACATTCAATGCATAACCTTTAATTCCTTTTGCTTTCCCACGGAACAACATTCAATGCACAACGTTTAATTCCTTTGGCTTTCCCACAGAACAACATTCAATGCACAACGTTTAATTCCTTTGGCTTTCCCACAGAACAACATTCAATGCACAACGTTTAATTCCTTTGGCTTTCCCACAGAACAACATTCAATGCACAACGTTTAATTCCTTTGGCTTTCCCACAGAACAACATTCAATGCACAACGTTTAATTCCTTTGGCTTTCCCACAGAACAACATTCAATGCACAACGTTTAATTCCTTTGGCTTTCCCACAGAACAACATTCAATGCACAACGTTTAATTCCTTTGGCTTTCCCACAGAACAACATTCAATGCACAACATTTAATTCCTTTGGCTTTCCCACAGAACAACATTCAATGCACAACGTTTAATTCCTTTGGCTTTCCCACAGAACAACATTCAATGCACAACATTTAATTCCTTTGGCTTTCCCACAGAACAACATTCAATGCACAACATTTAATTCCTTTGGCTTTCCCACAGAACAACATTCAATGCACAACGTTTAATTCCTTTGGCTTTCCCACAGAACAACATTCAATGCACAACATTTAATTCCTTTGGCATTCCCACAGAACAACATTCAATGCACAACGTTTAATTCCTTTGGCTTTCCCACAGAACAACATTCAATTTATAACTCTTAATTGCATTGGCTTTCCCATAGAACAGCATTCAATACACAACTCTTAATTCCATTAGCTTTGTCACAGAATAACATTTCATGCACAACTTTTAATTTAATTTGCTTTCCCACATAACAACATTCAATGCAAAAGTCTTTATTCGATTGGCTTTGTCACAGAATAACATTTAAATTTTTTTGGTTTTTCCACATGTTAACCAATGCATAATTCTTGTTAACTCCCCAAATAACATCATTCATAGCACAACTCTTAAGGCTCTCTTCACAACACCAGAACTGTAATTATTATACATACTCAGGTAATAATGTTGGGCCTTTTACATTGTCTTCATGACACCATAACTGTAATTACTATACATACTCAGGTAACAATTGTTGGTCCTTCTACATTGTCTACATTGTCTTCACAATACCACCATTGTAATTACTATACATATTCAGGTAACAATTGTTGGTCCTTCTACATTGTCTTCACAACACCACAACTGTAATTACTATACATACTCAGGTAACAATTGTTAGTCCTTCTACACTGTCTTCACAACACCATAACTGTAATTACTATACATACTCAGGTAACAATTGTTGGTCCTTCTACACTGTCTTCACAACACCATAACTATAATTACTATACATACTCAGGTAACAATTGTTGATCCTTCTACATTGTCTTCACAACACCATAACTGTAATTACTATACATACTCAGGTAACAATTGTTGGTCCTTCTACATTGTCTTCACAACACCACAACTGTAATTACTATACATACTCAGATAACAATATTTGGTCCTTCTACATTGTCTTCACAACACCACAACTGTAATTACTATACATACTCAGGTAACAATTGTTGGTCCTTCTACATTGTCTTCACAACACCATAACTGTAATTACTATACATACTCAGGTAACAATTGTTGGTCCTTCTACATTGTCTTCACAATACCACAACTGTAATTACTATACATACTCAGGTAACAATTGTTGGTCCTTCTACACTGTCTTCACAACACCATAACTGTAATTACTATACATACTCAGGTAACAATTGTTGGTCCTTCTACATTGTCTTCACAACACCACAACTGTAATTACTATACATCCTCAGGTAACAATTGTTGGTCCTTCTACATTGTCTTCACAACACCATAACTGTAATTACTATACATACTCAGGTAACAATTGTTGGTCCTTCTACATTGTCTTCACAACACCACAATTGTAATTATTATAAATACTCAGGTAACAATTGTTGGTCTTTCTACATTGTCTTCACAACACCATAACTGTAATTACTATACATACTCAGCTAACAATTGTTTGTCTTTCTACATTGTCTTCACAACACCATAACTGTAATTACTATACATACTCAGGTAACAATTGTTGGTCCTTCTACATTGTCTACATTGTCTTCACAATACCACCATTGTAATTACTATACATACTCAGGTAACAATTGTTGGTCCTTCTACATTGTCTTCACAATACCACCATTGTAATTACTATACATACTCAGGTAACAATTGTTGGTCCTTCTACACTGTCTTCACAACACCATAACTGTAATTACTATACATACTCAGGTAACAATTGTTGGTCCTTCTACACTGTCTTCACAACACCATAACTGTAATTACTATACATACTCAGGTAACAATTGTTGGTCCTTCTACATTGTCTTCACAACACCATAACTGTAATTACTATACATACTCAGATAACAATAGTAGTAGGGGAACACCGGTTCTAAGCCGCCCGATGATGAGTTTTCGCCAAACGATGAGTCGATGGTGGGGGAAGTCACGTGACCACCCCGAGCTCTGATTGGTCCATTTTTTGATGACGTCATCCAATATGGCGGCGCCCATGTTTCCCGCCAAATTTCCTAACCTCACTTTTCCCAAATTTCCCTCAAACTCCCAAATTTCCCTCCAAATTTCCACGTTATACTATATAAAATACACTCTTAACCTAACTCTTACCACGTTATACTATATAAAATACACTCTTAGCTATACTATAACAAATGCAATATTTTATACATACACTACAACAATTGTAACATTTCATATACTCTATGTGGCTTCCTTTGTACACTCTTAGCTTACGATCATGCGCGTGGAATTACTACATGAAACAGCTGTGCGCTGCTACCAGCGCTCCCAGCAGCAATTTCCTAAAACATAAATATATATTGAACAAATTAGACAAAAAGCTCTCAACCTCGCGTGGTCCAGTGGTTAGCGTACCCGACTCAACAAATATATCCCAGTTCCGCATTATCTGGTATTTCTCTAATATTTAATTTATTGAATTCTTGTGGATCTATCCACTTAAAGTCATACTCTGGGAGTCTATCAGACATACTGGTCCCGTACAAATTATTGCAATCGAGATAAAGTAAGTAATTAGTCGGTTTCGTTGAGTCAAAGTCGGGTTAGGAGTCGGATGCGGAACCACTCGGACACAAGGTTGTTTTTTAATTCCAATCAATTGTATCCAATTCATAACTAAGTGACTCATGAACAAACACACCACATACACAATCGATTGCACTCTGTGCAAATGTGCACCTGGCTGCAACCTTATCGAGGTACGTACAGTGTCGACAACCTACAGGCTTAACTACTACTTCAGCATGCACAAACATATTACGTAGATACTCACCCTGTATGGTCGGTAGACTGTTAGTACAAAGCCTCTGAAGGAACGTCAACCTCCTCTACCAGCTCAGAGGTCACTCTTTTGATTTTTAAGGGTAAACAAAGAGGCTCCCACAGGTCTAGACCATATACCCCTGTGGTACGGAGAAACAAACCCATGTAATAAGCCCCATCCATCGCTCATTACGTTGTCCGGTATTGACTCCCCCTCATGCAAAGTGTCGACGTATCTTCTAGGTAGAAACACCTTGATGTCCTCCTCCAAATGTGGATCAAACAGTATCGCAACGAGAGTATCACCGTATTTCGTACTTATGCGTGTAATACTTTTCACTGGATACTGGACGTTGGATGACAAATCTCCAACCTTGACAGTAATATAATTCATCGGAGTAGCAGCGTTGCAACGTTCGACAAAAGATGCCATGATAGACTGAGAAGAAAAGTCGAAAGACGAGTCTATTTATACTCTCAGTTGACCTTGAGAGTCACGGCTTGTTAGTAGTATTTTGCCTCCTTCCCCGAAGGCCTATGCACGAGTCGTAACGCTTGACCTTGCATTCCCAGACAGGGTTATGACTGTCAAGTCAAGGTCTCGGCATACAACTGCACGCAGGTGACCTCGCATTCCCAGACAGGGCTATGACTATCAAGTCAATGCCTGTCCAGACAAGTCTTGACTTGTCGGCCACAACCTTGATCTGACCCAAGTTTCCACACCACCCAAGGGGTATAGGGTCATTGCACTCTGTGCATTGGCGCGCTTTTTATTATAGTGGGTGTCCCCAGTAGGCATAATCCCACTTAATTTAATGTAACTTGCCCCAACCATCGCAAGCTACGGTGATAGCCACTCCATAACAAAATGCTACCTCCCAGTATTATTTTGTGTTTTTTACTTTTTATACTTTTTTTTTTGATCCCCTATAAGTCTAGCCGCCACTTTACTTGGAGAATCCTTTCAATGTGACGCACAAACTTACAAAGGGCTTTTATTTTTTTATTTTTTTTCTTATTTATCTTGTTACTAAAATATCCCTAACTCACACCCTGGACTTACAGAGTTTAAGCCAGTAATAGAGTGTTACACACATCCAAATACACGTACCGTACGAGGGCCCGGACTGCGACTCAAGGTCTTACGGGGATTAGCCCAGCCCCAAGCTGCAGGACCGCCTCAGGACTTATGCGTTTTACGGATGCCTTAGAGAACAGTCGGGCGATTTTTTATTGAATTTGGGCCGCCCTCACCTCGACGTTGCGGTTATTGCACTCTGTGCAAATACGCACACACATTCACACACAGAGCTAGGAATACGATAGTAACAATTTTTCCACAGTAAAATTACACACATTTAAAAGCAAGCAACTTTTTGTAGTAAAACAGCACTTACTAAGGCGCACTTGCCATCACTAGCATGTTGCGGTAAACAACAAGGTAAAAACGTATACATGTCGGGAACTGTCCAAGACCCGTCGAGTTCCTGAACATTTCCATGAAATTTGGAAAGAAATAACTTTTTCTCCAACCCTTTGGTATAGACTATATCAAAAGGTTTTAGTAAGCTACGAACTAGTTTGAAGTTAAAAGGTACACATCCCTCCTCCCAAAGTATTTTGTGAAACTTACGCTCACACCAATTGTTAGCTTTCCGAGCAGCACTATTCAAATTACTTTCAGGATAAGGAGACTTGAAAACTATATTTACATTTACAAAAGGACCCACAACGACAAATTCTTTAACGATAAATCTATTGCGATTGTCTTTGAACCCATGAAACTCCACCACAGCCGGTGTTGACATGTTTATGATCAACCTACTGTGGGCTTTGTCTTCTTATACCAAACAATCTCGTCATGCAAACGGTCAGCGTCCCAACCGTTTACTTGCTGTGGTGGGGGAACATAGACCGAATCACTACGCATAACTCGATCAATGTGTTCAATCAAGTAAGGCTCGACACAGGTCAACTGTTCAATGTACCATGAAATGCAAGGCAATAAGCTAACAAAATTCAACCATTCGTCTTTAGTGAAAAGTATAGCGGTTTCATTATCTCTGTCGAAAAGCTCTACATAAGGTTTGTTGAAAATGTTACGGATAGTGTATTTAATGTCCACTTCAGTGAATCTCTTTTGTTGATCCTTATGACACAGAGCATAGGTAATTGAAGGCTCCATTTCTTTCAACTTTGAGAACTGCGCGTTGTTTAGTAAAACGTATTTACGCATGCCTTTTTTGTGAAACAAAATGCCCACTTGAAAGAGAAATTCATTAAAGAGACCGACAGTGACAAATTTAGTAAAACCCGAGTTGAGATTGTACATTACCCTGAGAAAAGCTGTCAGATCCTGTTTGTCCGGTACCGTCACCAGAGTAGGTACACCTTCCTTGTCTACCAGTGGAAACTCTACCAGAGAGACTTCAGTGTCTGGAACAGCGGAGGATGATTCCATGGTGGTGGTGGAGCAGCGACTGAGACCGAGTGGGTGCTGAGCTCCCTCTTATAGGGCGTACGACACTAGAGAACTCTGTTGACAGTTCCAGTAAGTGGACTGTACTCGACTAGGGCGTCATAATTAATCAAACAGTAGGCTGTTGTACCTTTTGGAAAAGCAGTGGAAGATTCAAATTCAAGGCGGACGTCTACAGGTCCTGATTTGAGGTTCTCAGACTGTTTGGAACAGTCGATTACAAAAACGGGACAAGAATCAAAAGCTGTACGACTCATAATGGGACTGGGTGAACTTGACCCGTAGTAAGAAGATTGAAACCTTGCGTACATTTCATACAACAGAGCGTCATCACCACGTATGTTATCATACGGGTAGTACTGAGAGTTTAGAAAGAGCTTTACATCCGACAGTGAACACTTGTCAAAGATACTAGCGTCCTTGGTTAAATCATTTTTCCTACTCGTTTGAAAGGCTAATATTACGTAACGTGGCTTTTCCAGTTGTGAAGAAGTCTTGATGGTCCAAGATTGTCTCGTACTTGTGCGAAGTTCAGGAAACTCGTGCAACTCCCAAGACCTGAAAGGCATTTCCAATACACGATCCTGTTCCAGCACCCGTAGTAATGACAACTTCATATCATCAGACACTTTAACGTAGGGAACCCGCCAGTAAATCTTATCAATCGTCAACTTAAAATCAGTGGCCGCAACCTCCTTGTACAAGGCGTTCTTAACATTCGAAGACAAGAGCAAAATCAATTCCTGTCTTTGGTTGACAATGATTCTTTTGTAGTCCTCAAAGAACCCCATTAACAATTTCAAAGGAATACAAAAAGAAAACTCCTTCACCGTATTCAATGATCCTTTTCCAACCCAACTAGCGTTCATCAATCGCTTCTCATCGTCTGGAGTTAAGGTTACTAAATTCGTAATAGTGGATGTTTTACCGACATTTTTAGATCGATCGACAATTACACTGCCAATTTCGTATCTAATCTCGTTAATCAGAAACGCCATGGCATTGTTGACTAGATGTAAACTATCATACTGAGTCTGACCATCAGTTTTTGTCAATTTACCAGTCACGTGTAAGTAACTCTCACAAGGGTATGTAAACCCATCCTGCTGTTGAATAGAAATACGCACCTCATCGTCCGGATTAAAAGTTGTCGATGTAAAAGGTGCATGAGTACGGTACTCGTACTCTGTCACACTTTCATCAAATTGCGCTTTACTACTTACGGACAACATATTGAAGACCGAGAGACTGTAAAAACTCCTTGTTCTTTGATGTTAACCGTTTCAAACGTAACAGGCGACTGATTGATTTTGTCCTGTTTCCATCTAATTTATTGAAAATCAGACCCATCTTTACGTTTCAAGTGAAGTCTAACGTTGACCACTTCGTCTCTCAGATTTATCAAACGATTGTCTTGATCGGAGAGTCTAACTGTTATGTTTTCCAACCTCTTGACGCTTACTGGCAAGTAAATGACGTTACGGGGCGTTTCAACAATTTTAAACCCAGGAGGTACGGCAGGGTAAAACTCGTGAATAACGTGTCCTTCTGTACCGTTTTGATAAGAACCTCTAACCACGTTACATTTGACTCGTATGACATTCACTTTAATAATGGCAACTGGTGTGTCTGACACGTGCCATTTATTTGGTTCAAGAATCGATCTGGAATAGCCCAACAGTGAACCTATGCTGTCTTCCTGAGAGAAATCAATTACTTTTTCACCGTAAATTTCCACTTTAAACGTATTGTTGTTACCTCTAATCTTTAAATTCGGATCGTTGATTTTGTGTTCGATAAATTGTGTAATGTCGTCAATTTCATAAGAACCAGTCGGTATGTCGACAATTTTATCACCGTAATGGAACACATTATTGACTCCCTTCTCAACGTTTGGTATAGAGTTGTATGTTGTAAAGTCTACCAATCCAATTTCCCAATCGCCCTCAGAGAGGTCTATTGCGGGGAAAACACTGCAGCCAAACACTGAACTATTTCCACTCACACAAAACATAATGCTGCTCACTCTCTAAAAGTCGGACACATACTAAAGTTGATTCATCAAAAACTCTAAACATAAATGACCGCAAATGTTGGAGCCAAAAGTCTGACGTGGAGTGTAGTTGTACAACACTTTACATCTTTGAAAATATTCTAGCAGGTCAGGTGGTGGTTGTAGGTTTCCAAAACTATCGAAATACGTCACTACGTTGTCCACTTTTTTGTAACACACCCAGTGAGTACCCCTCCCACTGTTTGAATCTAAATTAACAATGGCATTTTCCTTCTTCCAAATACTCTGTGGTAAGGCGTCTCTCATAAAAACACCTCGAAAATGTGGTATTCTAAATTTACGTGCATATCTGTCCAGGTCAAAGTTTGTAAGAGCCCGATCCGGTAAGTGTTTTAACGCAAACTTTTTTTTCTTATGTACGACTTTAGGTGATCCATTTCCCTGCTTGTACGGCTTTAAGTAGTATCCCTCTCCCTTTTTGTACGGCTTTAAATAGTAACCTTTACCTCGCCGCTTCGCGATCTTTTTCTTTTTGCATACGCGTCGTCTCTTCATTGTACCTCCCAGCTTTTTCTTGGCATTCATAGCTGTTGTCACGGACCAAGCTGCGGCTTGTTCTGCTAAAAAAGCGTCTGATGATTTAACCCTATTACAAGCCTTATCGGCCAGCTGTTGATCTGCCTGTCTACGGTGTTGATTGTCACTATATTTGGAATATGCAATGTCGTGCTCCTTACAGGCCTCGTCCAACTTGTTAATTCCCTGATCACCACGAGCTACATGCTCCTTTAATTTGGTACCTGGACTACAGTACCTGTAACCTCCTGGTAGATGAAGTTCCACTGGTAGTAGATCGATCCCTTTGTTAAGAGCTGAACTGGCAAAACTACCGACTGTCTCTAGTAGTCCACACCCTTTGACTGTTGAATGACGACTGACTTTTTTCTTGTTGACTCTCGACATTATAAAGATCAAATGACTGTCTCTATTCAAATTCAAGGGTTTTTATTCGTGTGATCTAACCCTAGTAGCTTCGTTTAAGAAATACGGTCGTACAATATGTTTGTCGATCCACTCTTCTTTAGACAAACTGTGGATCTGATCTTGAGGTGGTAATATGCGATAGTATATATCGTAAAGTAATGCACTCATTGCTCGTACAAGATAATTCATCGTTACAGCGTCTTGCATCGTGACTGGATCACCCACAGAGGAAAGCTTTTTATCTCCGAAACCCCACTCATTAGCGGTCTGTTTAGGAATCCACTTTTCCCGTACCACGTTAAGAGATCCTGACAGGTAGTTTTGAGTCACTGCATCTTGAGGTTCAACAGGATCTTTGACTGACGTTAATCGCATATTGTCAAACCCCCACCCGCTTTTAGCCCTTTTCGGGCTATTAGCCGTCAGGTATTTCTTTGTAACTACGTCTGCATCATCTATTGGGTCGGCCACCTCAACCAACCGTTTTTTCCCAAAGTGCCAAAAGCTGCCGTACCTAGGTGGAACAAGAGAGTCCACGTACAATTTAGTTGCAGCATCTTTTGCTTCAATAGGATTCTGAACATTTGCTATAAACATGTCTTTAGCATTAATGTATTTATCCTCGAATAATACACAATGCTCACCTATAATCTTTAGACTGACTGCATCATTTTCACCTATTGCATCGCCTACATTTGATAAAACCTTATTTTGCATATCATAGTTTCCTTCAGGAGTCAATTTAAATCCTTCACCTCGTGCTCCTTTGGGCACAGCAGCACCTTTTTGAACTAACTGACGTCCGAACTTGTCGATAGACATTACGATAATGGTTACAAAATAAAGTTATCAAAGTCTTTTATAATATCCGCCTCCTTGAGCTCCTCCAGAATGGCGATAATCTCATTATTGTGACCACTGTTACCTGCTTCTTTAGATGCTAACAACAGACGCAAACGATCAACCAATTCATTAGGGTCATCCCAGTACCGGTAGTCGATTTTGGATTTCTCAACTTCCATTAGCAATCCTTCTCCTAACTTTGTTCTCTTTTCACCGATAAATGGTGATAGTGGTTGACTTGGTCTTTTTCTAGACGCTGGAGAAGCACGTAGTAAGGGTAGTTTCTTCTTATTTTTTGGTGGAAACATATTTGATATAATATTCGTGTACTTGTAGCCTCTGTTGGATTTTATTCCTCTTCCATCTTCACGCTTGTGAACACCAGTTGCCTCCAACATTTGCTTGTACACTTTTAAATCATTATCGTTGAACGATCCACTCTGTGGATGTTTCTTGAAAATCAACTCAAACAGTCCAGGTGTTCCCTTGTATTCAACTCCATTTATAATTATGTCGTTATCGGAAAAGCTAACCGGATACGATCCCATTTTCCACTCGTTGCCATCATAGTGAATGCCGTACGTGAAATCAGCTTTTTCCTTATCGTCCGTTTGAATAAACTGAAGGTAGGTGCTTAACAAGTCTCCAATGTTGTTTGCACGAATAAATGCGTCAAACTCTGACGCTAAAGACGGTCTTCCAGATGCCTGCTCAGGCTCAAAAACCTCCTCCTCCTCCTCCCGCTCCTCCTCCACTTCCTCTTCATTCTCCTCTTTGGGCGCTTGCTTGATCTCTTTGGCAGCAACAACCGTCTCCGTCAACTGTTTTAGTGGACCAATCAACGGTTTGTACTGTACTTCCAACGTACGTTGTGTTTGAATTGAACTGCTTTTAATATCGCGCAACTTTTGCCTTATAATATCCTGCAGCATCTTTATTTCTCGTATAAGATGTTCATCCTTGAACGTCATCTTGTCGAATAACTAATTTAAGATATCACATCCATATTTATTGAGTTTTCAAAGCCCCTCCCCGCTGCGGAAAGTGAATGCGTCTCTGACGCTAAAGACGGTCTTCTTCTTTTATTTGCTACCTCCTGCACTCTTGTGCTCCCATCCATCTTCTTACGGAATCCCCTCAGGTTATTTTCTGTTTTCCTGTTTTTTCATGTTTTCCTGTTTTTCTGTTTCCCTGTTTTTCCGTTTTCCTGTTTTTCTGTTTTCCTGTTTTTCTGTTTTCCTGTTTTTCTGTTTTCCTGTTTTTCTGTTTTTTCTGTTTTTAAGTCTTTCTGTTTCGCAATATGCAGCAAAAGAAGTGGGCCCAAAATGGTTGCTTCCAACGTATCTATTCGCCTTTTAAAACGTAGCCTGTCTAACGTAATTTGTGACAATAGTGATTTGCGATCCTCATTCATCGGTAGATGGTACTCTCTTGTCACAAGAGGTTGACTAAAACTAACCTTCAGCATCATGTTGTAAAACTTTGACAAACTCGTCGAGTCCGACGCGGTATCTACCATCGTTGATGTTACGTTCTTTGTCCACTACAACGAATTTGTTCTTACCACTGTTCCATGCGGTGGCACACAACTCTTTGAATCTCCCATAAAACATGTCCGTATTTACATGATCATCGTATATGTGTCTTAAATTTCTGTCATCTTGCTTGAACACAATAATAAAGTTTGTATTGTCCCTAATCAGCTGTTTGGGTATCCTACTGTATGTTTGACACAGGTAAAAAGTATCAACATTCTGGTGTCGTCCCATTGTAAAGTAGTTTCTGATGTTGTCTTGCTTTTCACATGCGACATCATCAAACACCATCACAGAGTGTTCTATCACCTCGTTTGGATGAATCACCTCACCGTTGTCTGTGAAAGGGAAATATCCTATACCGGGTATAGTCAGTAGTACCTTCTCTAGCAACTTATATTTCGGCTGATGGAGTGATTTTGAAAACACGTAGACATTTTCAAACTTTAGTCCATTTGGATTAAACAACAAGTTTAACATTACATTAGTCTTGCCGGAATTTGAAGGTCCGCACATGATACATCGAACATGGTTTGGCAGCAGATCACTGTGTTTGCTCCTTTCCTTCATATCTCCTCCACAGTATACGTCAAAGTTTACGATAGGCAATTTGGGTGTTTTCATCTTAATGTCTAAGCTCAAACTGAGTAGTTCACACAAGTTCACTTTTATTTATCCATGAATTGTGAGTACCATCAAAGCCAAGCCACTTAACCAGCACTTTGTTACCCTTTCTCCTCAACACCTTTTCTACCAGGTATACGTCTCCGTGTCTGGTCTTGAGCAGTTCTTTTCCGTAAAAGCTTCCTTGAAGCATGTTGTTGCGGTAATCCTTTAGGTGATACGTAGTCGGTACAGTTGGACGCACCACTTCCACAGTAAAAATCTCATTTGTCCAGTTGGATAGGTATCCCTTATCGAAAATCTTTTTATACTTGCTTATCCTTACCTTGTCACCCACTTTGAACTCGATCTTTTCCTTCTTCTTATATTTTTGTCTATTCTTGTTAATGTTTCGTCTGACCAAATCCTCGTTCTTTTTGTTCACCTCAAAAGGTGCCATGCCAATTGTTCTATGTTTCCTCGTGTTGTACTCTACCAACAGGTCGGGTAGGATTTTAATCCATTGGTAGTTGCCCAGTTCTGTGAATTTTCTCCACATTAGAGACTTGAGACTACGATTGAATCTCTCCACTATGGCTCTCTTCTTCTCGCTGTACACAGAGTAATGAATAATGTTGTGTTTCTTCATTAGCTTGGTGAATCCAGCGTTGTAAAACTCTTTTCCCATGTCGGTTTGCAGATGCGTCATCCGATTCTCCTCCAAAACAGGTTGTATGGCCTTGACAATTTCCTGTCCAGACTTGTCCCTAACTGGTATTGCGTAAGCGTATTTGGTAAAGCAGTTGATTACCGTGAGAATGTACTTGTAGCCCTTGTTAAACTTTGAGTACGGTATCATCTCCACCAAGTCAGCCTGATACAGATCGTCTATTCCTTTGACTTCCACAGGTCTGGTGGGAAATGTTCTTCTGGCTGGAGCGTGTAGCTCTTTGGCCATGATTTCTCTCACATTCATAATTTGTATTGAATTGTGTCCAATTCATAACTGATTAAGATTTTTGTAAACCACAATATTTATTGGTTTTTAAGGGATTCCACAGCCCCTCCCCGCTGCGGAAATTGGTAGCCGACCTTCTTCTATTTGCTACCTCCTGCACTCTTGTGCTCCCTTAAGTGAGTTGTTTCTATTTCTTTTCATAAAAGGTAAAGGAAACTAGAGAATGAAATTTTTCCCGCAGTCTCTTTTCTTGTGCTATGTGCTTTTCCATTTCTACATCTGCAAGTTTTCTCTTACGACATTCCCTGTTGTAATGGATTCCACGTACAAAATTCTTTAGGTCCATCCAATCCACAGTGTCGAGGTATGCCTGGAGATAATCCTGTTCAGAACTTATTGACTTCCAATGCTGCCTAATTATCGGGTTTTCTTCACGCATAAACTTCATGTCCTCTTCGTACCATTGACATTCGAATTCGTTACGTGGTTGAGCATACCATCTTTTACTAATGTCATGTTCTAGCCACATAAAGTCCTTGTAGAGTTCCCACGGATCCTGCTTGACGACTGGGCTGCAGTCACCGTCCAGGATGGGTGCTTGTTCGGTAATAGCGTAGGATTCTCCGTACATGTTGATAGAGTATCCAAGTACACACTGACGAGAGTTGTAAGTGAGGGGTATTTATACCTGGGCTGGGCGTTGCCGGTTTTTGAAGGTTGATTGGGCGTTGCCGGTTCTTGAAGGTCTATTGGACGTTGCGGGTCATTGCTTTTACGGGATTCCACAGCCCCCTCCCCGCTGCGGAAAGTGGTAGCCGACCTTCTCCTAATTGCTACTTCCTGCACTCTTGTGCTCCCGTAGTCTTACTCGACCAACATTGCGTCCAAAGCAGCTCGATCTAACATAATCTCTTCATCGATGGAGTAGTGACCCCAGGGTACAGTCTTGATTCCTCCTTCCATGATGTATCTCTTGTCGTCCACTGCTTACAGAGCAATTTTGGTTTGCTCTACGCTATACAGGTCGTGCTTGTAACTGCGTATTATGAATATCCGTCTACGCATTTCACACTCTTCGTACTTGTTCTGCTGATGATCAGTCCTTAAAGTAACATCAACTGTGCTGTATAATTGGGTAAATATCTTGAGGCACTCTGTATAATCTTCAAACTCTATATCTTTGTCGATCACGGTCTTTTTAACTCCCTTGGCTTTCTTTAGAATTCCTTTCTTTTCTGGATTCTCTGGATCAATCTCCGATCTGCTGGCGTACATCTTGGAACGCAGACCTACGTGTTCATACATAATGCGTCCGTTCAGTTCATCCTTAAACTTACCAATGACTTTCTTGTTGACAATAGGCATTCCGTATAGGTTAGGATTCGGATAACCACTTGTGTCGAATAAGTTTATCATACACTTCATGTCGTTGTATACATTTTCAGTTTCAATCTGATAAGTTAAGGAATTGGTATCCGTATACTGTAGCTGAGCTCTTTCCCCGTATCTCTTCTTGATGACCTCATAATGAAAATCATACATCAGAGTCTTTGAAAGATCCAATATACTCATCCCAACATAGATTGCCTTGTTGAACATCAGACGGGTTTTACCCATATGCACTGCTGCAAGATTTTCCGTAAAGATGGTGCGAATTTTGAAATTTGGCTGGGCTATCCACTTGTCAGCTTGTTTGTCCTTGGTTGCGAGACGAATATCAACTCTGTTCAATATATTTTCCATGGTTTTCCCGAATACAGAGTTATTCATGAGTTTAAAAAACTCCTTCTCGAACTCGTTTTTGGCTTGGGTCCTCTTGTTGGTGTTGAGGTCAATGTATGTTCTCAGCCATGCGCATTGCGAGAAGCTGATGGCTCGATGTATCTTCTTTAGTTTCAATCCAAGGGTAATATATTGCTTCAGGTTGCGATAGTGAAGAACATACTTTTCCTTATGGAAGAGTGTGAGCAGTAGCTTTTTATCTTTGGATCCTGGAGGTACAAGCTGTTCAGGTGCGAGAGGATAGTCAGAGTGGGCATCGTGAAGCTCCCGGGGATACTCCAAGTCGACTTCCAATATGTACCCAGTTGGATCGTCGTCCGCTATCTCCATGACATCAATTGATTCGGGATCTTCTACCCATTTGAACTCTGAGCATGGCATTGGTTGACTCATGGCCCAACCATATAGGTTATTGGCGTCCAGATACAAGAGGTAGGTGCTTGCCTTCTCCACGTTGTAATCATCCATATATGGGTTATTGGCTTTTGCATATCGGTGCGAACACTGGGATACTCCTCCTTCGATCCCTTTGGTAATCATAAGCCGCATCTCGTTGTTGGTGAGAAGTTCGAGCTCTATCTTGGTGGTCTTCAGCATTGCACTCCACGCCAGTCCTGGAGCGGTGAAGTACCAGGCTGGATCCAGTTTATATGTCTCTAGACATACATCCCTAAAGTTCTCGATGATATCTGCCAAGAGCAACACATCTGTTTGATTATATAATAAGGTGTACTCCTTCATATCTCGAATTTTAAACGTCTCCCACACTGTCTTGGCGTGTTGGTATTCTTTATCCTCGATGTCAGTCTTGTTTAGCTTGTTATAGAAATCCTTCTGTGCTGGAAGTGAAGTAAGTTGGTATTTCTCGGGAGCATCCATAAAATCGTAGGGATAAATTCCCTTCTTGACCAGCAGCTTGAGCTGTTCTCCAGAGTAATACTTGGTTGTATGACAAAATTGAGACAATTCCAAGTTTTCTGCCAGCTTCTCGAGACTCATTGCCATAAAGCGACATGAGTCGAGGAATCTCAGCTTGACTCCACCCTCTATCTCTACGGTGTAAGAGATATAGCGCTCTTCGTTGTTCGGTATCACGCTGATGGTTTCATCGTTTAAGCCAAACATCTTTATGAATAGGTGGGTATCGTAGCCGCTCAGATTGTGCATAAAGATTGGTATGAAATTTGGCTTTCTATATTTCAGGTTGCAGTTGTTGTGGGCGATACCTCTGAATTTCCCGGTGAGGTGGTCGTGATCTCTAACTTTGTAGTCTTCGAGATTCGTAAATGGCTTCTCACAGATGTGGCAGACTGTAGAGTTGGTAATGGTGTTCATATCTTCTGGGGTGATTTCCATTGGTTTTGCTGCTGCTTTAGAGTAAAGGTGATGAATTTTCCTCGACTCATTGAATAAACTCTCTACAAAGACTTTGGCGGCGTCCTCTCCAAAGTATTTTACAGGTGGACCATATTCTCCATCAGCATACACAATGTAATAGGAGAAACTAATGGCGTTGTGTTTTTGGTACTTCTTCGTAGATGAGTGTTTGGGCTGTTGATCCTCTTGACATTCTTCTTCTTCTTCTTGCTCGTTTTCTATGGGTTCCAGCATGCATTCGAAGTCCGCATAACCAGCAAACGGAACTCGCATCTTTTTGTTACCCTCTTCGAATTTGATTTTACTTCCTTCCTTGGGCATCTCGATGCGGACTGGATCGTGCTCCTTACAATACTCGAGATGGGAGGATAGCAAATCCTCGCGGCCATAGTGTTGGAGACAGCGGCGGCATATCCACGTCTTATGATCATACTTGGATAATTGACTACTGACCAATCTGCTAAGATCTTTTATTAGACAGTAGTGAGCGTTGGCCTCGTCTTTGATGTACAGTAGGTCGATGTGTATATGCTGCTCTTGATTTGTTATGCGTAGGGGGTAGACCACAAACTTTTCATCGTATGCGTATACGTTGATCGATATGCCTGATCGCTTCTCAAACAGCTGGATGTTGTCAAGACTGACAGGGAAGGCGATATCTCGTAGAAACGGTTCCAGCTCATTCTCGTAAGGTAGGTAGTGTTGCACACGATGAGGATGCTCTACGTAATCTACAGGATGTAGGGCTGCCAGCACTGACCATATAAAGCACTTTTCGTCATTATTCATCACGTTTAGCACGGCCTTCTTGGTGGTGATATTCTTGGGAAGCTCTATATATGTAGATCCGCGCAGTGGGACGTATTTATTGACAGCTAGTTTCACTGATATGATTTTCTTGATGGACCACCCCGATCCTTTGGCATAAAATTCATCCATTTCTGCGAGAAGCTGACCCTCGACGTCCTTTAAATAGTCCTCGATATCGGTGGTAGGTAAAATGGTTGAATTTTTCGTTTTGAAATTCATCTCCTTGGTCTCTTCCAGATCGTTGACGGGCTTCTTATACTCTACAAGGAATACAACGTTGGTCTTGATGTTTTCAGCTCTGTTGTGCTCCACAATTTTCTCTTGGAGCAGCGGTCGAGAAGTTTGAAGAAATGAAGCAGGATCCTTCATATTCGGAGTGTTCTTTATGAGATAGGTTTTCATCCGACTATTGAAGGCGCTTTCAACTTCTTCTATTTGGAGCTGTTTTCCTCCAATAATGGTTCCCATAGTCGCCTTCACGTTGTTATATGCGTTGACAATAGTGGAACGGACGGTATTGATAATGGAGGTGCTGGTTGACGGTTGGGGTACGACCTCGAAGCGAGCAGCCTTAGAAGTGGAGGGGGCTGGCTCGTCTGCTTTCCTCTTGAGGTGAGCGGGGCTACACTTCTTGAGGTGGCGGCTGCGGTGGGAGAGGGTAATCATTACTCCGCAAGCCGGACAGGGACGAGTCGTTGTAGGCCCGGTGCAGCTCTTGAGGTGGCGAGCTATGTGCGCCTTAGACATAGTCTTGCTGCATCTGGGGCATGCAATTTGGTTGGGGTTCATGATGATTTGGAACAGATGAACAATTTGTGTTAGTAACATGATCATTAAGGTAATCTATGCAAATACCGTAAAGAGAACGGTAATCTAAGTCTAAAGTTTGCTTAGGGGCATTAGGGTTACGGAAATGCTACAGTAATGATGTATAGGTGCTTACATGTATTAGATGGTTGCGGTTGCCGTAGGAAGACGAAGTCAAGTGATGGGGTGGTAGCAGGTTTCTGTGAGGATGGTTGATCTGCAACAAATGAAACACAATATCGTAAAACTCTCAATATCTATCTACTCGGGTATGTATAATACTAGAAATGCCTGTAGAAAATTATTTTCAATATCTTGGTGAAGGTAAGGTAGGTTAGGTTATGTCTCTAGAGAGTAAAATGAATTTATAGGTTATGTATACTTACTATACGGTTGCAATAGATGCGTTGTAAATAGCGGAGCTGCTAGATGTGTCTCGTTAAAAAGTGTGAGACTGAATGAGGTTTGACCAGAAATCATCGTAATATATGGGTTAGTATACTACTACGTGAATCAAAATATTATTTTATTAGATGCTACTACGTTAATCAAAAAAAGTAACAAAGTTCTAAGTATATTTTAGGTTATGTTTAAAAATATGAGGTTATGTTTGATATTTATGAAGACTTACTTGTAATAATAGTAGATGGAGATAGCAGAGATGTTGTCAATTTGAATCTCGTAGGCTGACTATGGTTTGGTCTGAAATCATCGAAATATATGGGTTAAAATACTACTACGTGAATCAAAGTATTATTTTATTAGATGCTACTACGTTAATCAAAAAAAAGTAACAAAGTTCTAAGTATATTTTAGGTTATGTTTAGAAATGTGAGGTTATGTTTGAATGGTGGTCTTGACTAACACAATTGTATCATAATAGGCTAAGCTTGTGAGTGAGTGGTATGAGTTTTTAGTATTCTACTTCTAACGTGACTATGTTAAGGACTAATACAGTATACTATTAAATGTTGTAGTAACTAACTGTGGTTATGAGGTAGTTGTTTGTATGTACTTACTCAAATTGAAGGTTCAAAGTTGCGCAGCAGAAGAGCGGTTGTACTTGCAGGTATGTACTTGATGTTCCACAGTTGGAAGGCACACTGACAGCCGTTGTGAGTGAGGGGTATTTATACCAGGATCAGACGGCCACGCCTGAGGTTAGGTAATCGCACCTGGCAAACCAGACAAGGTCTGGGAAAGGTTACCGCTTCCGGCACGCCCAAGGTTGTTGTAATTATACTGTCTGGAGGTCGGCGTGGTAATAACTTGTCTCGAGGCCGGACTGTCTGGAGGTCAGCGCGGTAAAAACTTGTCTCGAGGCCAGACTGTCTGGAGGTCAGTTCTGACTTGGTAGGATGTTAGTCGGATGGGTACTGGAAGTGGAAACGGAAGTGGACCGGAAGTGGAAACGGAAGTGGAGACGGAAGTGGACCGGAAGTGGACCGGAAGTAGACAGGAAGTGGACCGGAAGTGGAACCGGAAGTGGACCGGAAGTAGACCAGTATAACGTGAGAATTTGGAGGGAAATTTGGGAGTTTGAGGGAAATTTGGGAAAAGTGAGGTTAGGAAATTTGGCGGGAAACATGGGCGCCGCCATATTGGATGACGTCATCAAAAAATGGACCAATCAGAGCTCGGGGTGGTCACGTGACTTCCCCTACCATCGACTCATCGTTTGGCGAAAACTCATCATCGGGTGGCTTAGAACCGGTGTTCCCCTACATTTGGTCCTTCTACATTGTCTTCACAACACCACAACTGTAATTACTATACATACTCAGGTAACAATTGTTGGTCCTTCTACACTGTCTTCACAACACTATAACTGTAATCATTATACATACTCAGATAACAATATTTGGTCCTTCTACATTGTCTTCACAACACCATAACTGTAATTACTATACATACTCAGGTAACAATTGTTGGTCTTTCTACATTGTCTTCACAACACCATAACTGTAATTACTATACATACTCAGGTAACAATTGTTGGTCCTTCTACATTGTCTTCACAACACCATAACTGTAATTACTATACATACTCAGGTAACAATTGTTGGTCCTTCTACATTGTCTACATTGTCTTCACAATACCACCATTGTAATTACTATACATATTCAGGTAACAATTGTTGGTCCTTCTACATTGTCTTCACAACACCACAACTGTAATTACTATACATACTCAGGTAACAATTGTTGGTCCTTCTACACTGTCTTCACAATACCACAACTGTAATTACTATACATACTCAGGTAACAATTGTTGGTCCTTCTACACTGTCTTCACAATACCACAACTGTAATTACTATACATACTCAGGTAACAATTGTTGGTCCTTCTACACTGTCTTCACAATACCACAACTGTAATTACTATACATACTCAGGTAACAATTGTTGGTCCTTCTACACTGTCTTCACAACACCACAACTGTAATTACTATACATACTCAGGTAACAATTGTTGGTCCTTCTACATTGTCTTCACAATACCACAACTGTAATTACTATACATACTCAGGTAACAATTGTTTGTCCGTCTACATTGTCTTCACAATACCACAACTGTAATTACTATACATACTCAGGTAACAATTGTTGGTCCTTCTACATTGTCTTCACAATACCACAACTGTAATTACTATACATACTCAGGTAACAATTGTTGGTCCTTCTACACTGTCTTCACAACACCATAACTGTAATTACTATACATACTCAGGTAACAATTGTTGGTCTTTCTACATTGTCTTCACAACACCATAACTGTAATTACTATACATACTCAGGTAACAATTGTTTGTCCGTCTACATTGTCTTCACAATACCACAACTGTAATTACTATACATACTCAGGTAACAATTGTTGGTCCTTCTACATTGTCTTCACAATACCACAACTGTAATTACTATACATACTCAGGTAACAATTGTTGGTCCTTCTACACTGTCTTCACAACACCATAACTGTAATTACTATACATACTCAGGTAACAATTGTTGGTCTTTCTACATTGTCTTCACAACACCATAACTGTAATTACTATACATACTCAGGTAACAATTGTTGGTCCTTCTACATTGTCTTCACAACACCATAACTGTAATTACTATACATACTCAGGTAACAATTGTTGGTCCTTCTACACTGTCTTCACAACACCACAACTGTAATTACTATACATACTCAGGTAACAATTGTTGGTCCTTCTACACTGTCTTCACAATACCACAACTGTAATTACTATACATACTCAGGTAACAATTGTTGGTCCTTCTACATTGTCTTCACAATACCACAACTGTAATTACTATACATACTCAGGTAACAATTGTTGGTCCTTCTACATTGTCTTCACAATACCACAACTGTAATTACTATACATACTCAGATAACAATATTTGGTCCTTCTACATTGTCTTCACAACACCACAACTGTAATTACTATACATACTCAGGTAACAATTGTTGGTCCTTCTACATTGTCTTCACAATACCACAACTGTAATTACTATACATACTCAGGTAACAATTGTTGGTCCTTCTACATTGTCTTCACAATACCACAACTGTAATTACTATACATACTCAGGTAACAATTGTTGGTCCTTCTACATTGTCTTCACAATACCACAACTGTTATTACTATACATACTCAAGTAACAATTGTTTGTCCGTCTACATTGTCTTCACAACACCATAACTGTAATTACTATACATACTCAGGTAACAATTGTTGGTCCTTCTACATTGTCTTCACAATACCACAACTGTAATTACTATACATACTCAGGTAACAATTGTTGGTCCTTCTACATTGTCTTCACAATACCACAACTGTAATTACTATACATACTCAGGTAACAATTGTTGGTCCTTCTACATTGTCTTCACAATACCACAACTGTAATTACTATACATACTCAAGTAACAATTGTTTGTCCGTCTACATTGTCTTCACAATACCACAACTGTAATTACTATACATACTCAGGTAACAATTGTTGGTCCTTCTACATTGTCTTCACAACACCACAACTGTAATTACTATACATACTCAGGTAACAATTGTTGGTCCTTCTACATTGTCTTCACAATACCACAACTGTAATTACTATACATACTCAGGTAACAATTGTTGGTCCTTCTACATTGTCTTCACAACACCATAACTGTAATTACTATACATACTCAGGTAACAATTGTTGGTCCTTCTACATTGTCTTCACAATACCACAACTGTAATTACTATACATACTCAGGTAACAATTGTTGGTCCTTCTACATTGTCTTCACAATACCACAACTGTAATTACTATACATACTCAGGTAACAATTGTTGGTCCTTCTACATTGTCTTCACAATACCACAACTGTAATTACTATACATACTCAAGTAACAATTGTTTGTCCGTCTACATTGTCTTCACAATACCACAACTGTAATTACTATACATACTCAGGTAACAATTGTTGGTCCTTCTACATTGTCTTCACAACACCACAACTGTAATTACTATACATACTCAGGTAACAATTGTTGGTCCTTCTACATTGTCTTCACAATACCACAACTGTAATTACTATACATACTCAGGTAACAATTGTTGGTCCTTCTACATTGTCTTCACAACACCATAACTGTAATTACTATACATACTCAGGTAACAATTGTTGGTCCTTCTACATTGTCTTCACAATACCACAACTGTAATTACTATACATACTCAAGTAACAATTGTTGGTCCTTCTACATTGTCTTCACAACACCATAACTGTAATTACTATACATACTCAGGTAACAATTGTTGGTCCTTCTACATTGTCTTCACAACACCATAACTGTAATTACTATACATACTCAGGTAACAATTGTTGGTCCTTCTACACTGTCTTCACAATACCACAACTGTAATTACTATACATATTCAGGTAACAATTGTTGGTCCTTCTACATTGTCTTCACAATACCATAACTGTAATTACTATACATACTCAGGTAACAATTGTTGGTCCTTCTACATTGTCTTCACAACACCATAACTGTAATTACTATACATACTCAGGTAACAATTGTTTGTCCGTCTACATTGTCTTCACAATACCACAACTGTAATTACTATACATACTCAGGTAACAATTGTTGGTCCTTCTACATTGTCTTCACAATACCACAACTGTAATTACTATACATACTCAAGTAACAATTGTTGGTCCTTCTACATTGTCTTCACAACACCATAACTGTAATTACTATACATACTCAGGTAACAATTGTTTGTCCTTCTACACTGTCTTCACAATACCACAACTGTAATTACTATACATACTCAGGTAACAATTGTTGGTCCTTCTACATTGTCTTCACAATACCACAACTGTAATTACTATACATACTCAGGTAACAATTGTTGGTCCTTCTACATTGTCTTCACAATACCACAACTGTAATTACTATACATACTCAGGTAACAATTGTTTGTCCGTCTACATTGTCTTCACAATACCACCATTGTAATTACTATACATACTCAGGTAACAATTGTTGATCCTTCTACATTGTCTTCACAACACCATAACTGTAATTACTATACATACTCAGGTAACAATTGTTGGTCCTTCTACATTGTCTTCACAACACCATAACTGTAATTACTATACATACTCAGGTAACAATTGTTGGTCCTTCTACATTGTCTACATTGTCTTCACAATACCACCATTGTAATTACTATACATACTCAGGTAACAATTGTTTGTCCGTCTACATTGTCTTCACAACACCACAACTGTAATTACTATACATACTCAGGTAACAATTGTTGGTCCTTCTACATTGTCTTCACAACACCATAACTGTAATTACTATACATACTCAGGTAACAATTGTTGGTCCTTCTACATTGTCTTCACAACACCATAACTGTAATTACTATACATACTCAGGTAACAATTGTTGGTCCTTCTACATTGTCTTCACAACACCACAACTGTAATTACTATACATACTCAGGTAACAATTGTTGGTCCTTCTACATTGTCTTCACAACACCATAACTGTAATTACTATACATACTCAGGTAACAATTGTTGGTCCTTCTACATTGTCTTCACAACACCACAACTGTAATTACTATACATACTCAAGTAACAATTGTTGGTCCTTCTACATTGTCTTCACAACACCACAACTGTAATTACTATACATACTCAGGTAACAATTGTTGGTCCTTCTACATTGTCTTCACAACACCACAACTGTAATTACTATACATACTCAAGTAACAATTGTTGATCCTTCTACATTGTCTTCACAACACCACAACTGTAATTACTATACATACTCAGGTAACAATTGTTGATCCTTCTACATTGTCTTCACAACACCACAACTGTAATTACTATACATACTCAAGTAACAATTGTTGATCCTTCTACATTGTCTTCACAACACCATAACTGTAATTACTATACATACTCAAGTAACAATTGTTTGTCCGTCTACATTGTCTTCACAACACCACAACTGTAATTACTATACATACTCAGGTAACAATTGTTGGTCCTTCTACATTGTCTTCACAACACTACAACTGTAATTACTATACATACTCAAGTAACAATTGTTTGTCCGTCTACATTGTCTTCACAATACCACAACTGTAATTACTATACATACTCAGGTAACAATTGTTGGTCTTTCTACATTGTCTTCACAATACCACAACTGTAATTACTATACATACTCAAGTAACAATTGTTTGTCCGTCTACATTGTCTTCACAACACCACAACTGTAATTACTATACATACTCAAGTAACAATTGTTTGTCCGTCTACATTGTCTTCACAACACCACAACTGTAATTACTATACATACTCAGGTAACAATTGTTTGTCCTTCTACATTGTCTTCACAACACCACAACTGTAATTACTATACATACTCAGGTAACAATTGTTGGTCCTTCTACATTGTCTTCACAACACCACAACTGTAATTACTATACATACTCAAGTAACAATTGTTTGTCCGTCTACATTGTCTTCACAACACCACAACTGTAATTACTATACATACTCAAGTAACAATTGTTTGTCCGTCTACATTGTCTTCACAACACCACAACTGTAATTACTATACATACTCAAGTAACAATTGTTTGTCCGTCTACATTGTCTTCACAACACCACAACTGTAATTACTATACATACTCAAGTAACAATTGTTGGTCCGTCTACATTGTCTTCACAATACCACAACTGTAATTACTATACATACTCAAGTAACAATTGTTGGTCCGTCTACATTGTCTTCACAACACCACAACTGTAATTACTATACATACTCAAGTAACAATTGTTTGTCCGTCTACATTGTCTTCACAATACCACAACTGTAATTACTATACATACTCAAGTAACAATTGTTGGTCCTTCTACATTGTCTTCACAACACCACAACTGTAATTACTATACATACTCAAGTAACAATTGTTTGTCCGTCTACATTGTCTTCACAACACCACAACTGTAATTACTATACATACTCAAGTAACAATTGTTTGTCCGTCTACATTGTCTCCCTCTTTTTGGTCTTATACCTCATTTTGCCTTTCTCATAGATATTGTCAGCTTTACATTTTATTGCTAAGCAGTATCTCTTTTCATCCTTTTATTTTACTAACTTTTAACTGGAGGTCATTCATATTGTGTTAAAGTAAACTAGCCTTTTTCTTTTGTAGTTGACGGAGGGGCTAAACAGTTTGGACGCAAAGGGAGAGTTGCCCCTTGGCCTGGCCATTCAGCACAGGGAGGATAGTATTGCTACAACTCTACTAGAAAATGGAGCGAATCCTGACTGTCTAGATGCTGAAGGCTGGGCACTCCTACACAAGGCTGTTAATCGAGGTAATATTAACCTGGTTTTCTAGTGTTGATTTGATATACTTGAACTCATAGCAATTATTTTATTTTGAAATATGTAATGGAATATTTTAGTTCTTTATTTATTTTTGTATTTTATAAAATAGTGAATAACATCATTTTACGGTTTATATTTTCTTCTTATCTCTTGCCACAAGTATTTTTCATAAAGTGATGCAAAAATATTACCTTTCTAACGACATTTTAAAATTATAATTAGAGTCTTTTTTTGTGCTAAATAACCTAGACCTTTTGATTCAAGACATATATACCAGATTTGTTTGAGTGAAAATGAAACTAATGTAAAATTCTGTTGAATTGATGTAAAAACTTGCAAACCACAGATATAGGTTAAGATTGAGTTATAGTTAATATTCAAAGCCAATGGGGTTACTCATTGGATGATCAAATATGCAGAAGCCTAACCAACTGGGTTGAAAACAAACTACTATTTATAGTTTTATAGTATTTGATGCTAAGGACGCAAGTACTTTCTTCTCAGCTCATACCTTTCATACTTTCCCTGTCGCCCACCCATACAGTGGTATTGACCTACTCGCCCACCTATACATGTACGGGGATATGGGTGGTATGAATGAAGTTTATCAAAATTAATGTCTAGCGCAATTATTAGCTTTTACTAAAAAGTATATGAGTAAAACTGTTAGGCTTTGCTAACGCCAAGTAAAGGATTTAAGAATCCGGACGTTTAGCTTTAGCAAGGCAAGTTGTATGAATAAACGTAGATTTCGTTCGGCAGTCTTAGAAAATGCTAAGTGTTGGGTCCTAGCCAGTACACGGGCATGCTAGCTTTGTTCAAGTTGTCAGACATGCACTGTCTATCATGGCTATGTTTATGTAAATTAGACAGCAGAAAATGTATTATGAAAGGAGTGAAGTTAGAATTATAAAACATTGTTAAGTAAATACAAGTAACTTTCAAAAAAAGTTTCCTATTAGGATATATATATGTTCCAGGATAGGACATTATTCAATGTCAAGTACGATGTCCTAAATATTGTGCTTAGGCAACGAACAAACCTCGCATTCAAACTGTATTTGGACATATTGTATAACATAATATTTATACTACAATTATGCCCTACTCTGTGACACAGAACATATATATGACACTTCTGTAGGACACTTGTATATCACAGGATATATACAATTGTATATATATTTATATATATATACATATATATAATATATATACAAGGATATATATGTTCTACGTTCTAGGATAGGACATTGTTCAGGACAAGTCCGATATACTACAAAATCTAACAAGAAAAAGTCAAACCTTGCCATCGATTTGTACTTTGTCTTGGCACATATGTTAGAACATAAAATTCGTCTTAAAAAACCCCTGGGACAAAGGACAATCAAATTGTACTCCCATTGTTGTCCTGGGACAAATTATATGTCCTGGAAAATGTCTGTAAACCAAAATTGGGAACATTATATTAATATATGTGTAGTAAATTATTTATACTACAGCACCTCTGGACTGCCTATTTAGAGTTTATATAACATACTAGGGGAAACCCCTGCAAGCTACACGTGCCAACTCCTTCACCCGTTACGCTCATGGTGATTGTACAGTAGACTCGTGATTATCCGAGCCTAGATTAACCGAGCCCTCGGTTAACCGAGGCAAAAGTCGGAGAGGGCGGGTGACAACCGTGTTGGTTATCGTAGAGATTAAATGCGTGTGGATGCGAATTTACGCGAATATAGCGATTCACGCATCAGGAATGCCTCTACCGGTCGCTGCTAGGTCGAGCCGGAGTTCTCGGAAGTCAACCCACCCCCTTTTATTAGGAACTGAGTTTATTGCAGAATTGTTCTAATTTTGTCAGTCGTCCTCGTCAGTCAGTCTGAGTTGTCTATCTAACGTGGTTGTTTGCTGCAGTTTCATTGTTCCAAAGTAACGGCGTATTACAGTATTTTAAAACCGGTTAATTTTTAAGTGTTTTAATTTAATGTTTCTTAGTTTGTAGGCCTATTTAATAAGTGGTTTTTAGTTTTGTTTCATACGTTTAATTATTTTTTATAAGTTCATTTTTGTGTGTGTGAAAGAGAATCTTACTGTGCAAAATGAGTTTAAAGCGGAAGCGAGTAGTGGTTTCCTTAGAAACAAAATTAAATGCGATTAAAAGGTTAGAAAAAGGCGAATCTATAAAGAAGGTTGCTGCAGAGTTGGGTGTCGGTGAAGTGACTGTTGGAGATTGGAGACGAAAGAAGAAAGAAATCGAACAGTGGGTTAACCAAAGTGCGAGTAGTGGGAGTGGCTTAAGGCGGAAGACAATGAAGAAAGGAGATCATGGTCAAACATCGGAAGCGCTATACTTGTGGTTTTCGCAGTTGAGAGGTATGGGCAGCCCTATAAGTGGACCCATGCTCCAAGCTAAAGCTCTTGAATTTCATAGGAAATTTAAGGATGGGGAGGAAAATTTTTGTGCTAGTGAAGGATGGATGGATACCTGGAAGAAAAAATATGGCATCCGACAATTAAATATTTGTGGTGAGAAGCTTTCTGCCGACCCATCTGAAATTGACAGTTTTTATTCAAAACTTGAAACCATAATCTTAAATGATGGACTTACGTCAGATCAAATTTTTAATTGTGACGAAACCGGGCTCAATTACAAAATGCTTCCATCGAAAACGTTAGCAGCTAAAAATGAAGCAAATGCACCCGGTTACAAAAAAAGTAAAGAGCGAGTGACAATCATGAACTGCTGCAATGCTTCCGGTTCATTAAAATTAAGACCCCTATTAATAGGGAAAGCCAAAAACCCAAGGGCATTCAAAAATGTTCAAGTAAATTGCTTGCCAACAGTTTACAAAAACCAACAAAATGCATGGATGGACTGTACCATTTTTAAAACATGGTTTTTTAACGATTTTGTCCCAGTTGTTGAGGCATATTTAAAGCAGAAAAACTTGCCCCAGAAAGCATTGTTGTTGCTAGATAACGTGCGATCTCATCTGGATGCAAGTGACTTAGTTAGTGGTCAAATAAGAGCAGTTTTTCTTCCACCCAACGTGACATCGCTCATCCAACCCCTAGACCAAGGTGTTTTGGAAGCAATGAAGAGAAACTATCGACGAAGGCTTCTCCAAGTGTTGCTAGCCAAGTTAGATGAAGGACTGACAGTAACGGATGCACTTAAGAAAATCACTGTCAAAGACGTTGCTTATTGGATTGCATCTGCGTGGGACGACGTAAAAGTGTCCACGATTCAAAAATCGTGGAAAAACATATTCCAAATAAAGCACAAAACAAACGACACACAAAAGGAAACTGACGACTGTGTAGTCGATTTAGCCAACCTAGTTAATCATTTACCAGTTGAAGAACCAATCATAAATGAAGATGTAATCAATTGGATTAATGGAGACGAAGAAATGGAATTGTCAGACGACGCAATTGCCGATCTCATTGTAAACAAAAACAATAATGAAGAAGAAGAAGATGAAGACACAGATGATGCTACTCCAAAGATTACTCATTCCGAGGGATTGAAGTTACTTGAAGGAGCACTCACATACGTTGAGCAACAAGAGGAATCAACTCCATTCGATGTCCTCCATTTTCAACGTTGGCGGAACATTGCGGCATCAAAGAGAGGCACGAAACTTACGCAAAAGTCAATCAAAGACTTTTTCAAACATTAATATTTACTGATTAAGGTAAATGTTTTTGTATTTTATATAGTTATATGTGTTAGTTTATTAGTTTGTACTATTAGTATGTTAATGGTAACACAATTATCGATTTTTATGCGTTTTTCTTATCAGTACAACCCATCTCGGGATTATCCGAGTTTTTTGTGTATCCGAGGTGGTCTCGGTCCCAATTACCTCGGATAACCGAGAGTCTACTGTATATACTTTTGCATAAATATTGTATAAAATATCCATTGGAGTATACATGACTCCAAGTTTATCCGATTAGAGGTGTTGGACGGTTCCTTTTGAACATTTAAAATAGTCATTAAATATTATTTCACTAATTAAAATTAAAAACTTATATAAGCATATCTAACGGTTAATTTGTTAACAATTGCTATAGGTTAGGAAATGCTAAGTCTTTAGCTGAAGCTGACCATTTTCTGGATATTGCCGTAGCTCGATCTAGGCGAAGGTAGAAAAAGGTTATTCACATGGGTTTTTAGCATTTGCTAATTTTAGTTAGCACAATCTAACCTAGCTTTTTCTACTTTTATTAATACCACTCATTCAAGCACCCACCCTCCCATACACATGATAGTGGTATTGATGTTCGTTTATTTACACGACTTATGCTTCTGTTCATGTGAAGACTCTAACAATAAGGAGGAGAGTTCTTGATGCCTTCCCCTATTCACAACACAGGCCTGTTTTGAATCTGTAAGAATTCAGGTTCCCGTCATCCATTTCCCCCAGCCTGTAGGACTCAATCAAGGACTTTAACAAAGCTCACTGGAAGGCCTGTACATCAAGGCTTGAAGATGGAATCATATGTATTCCACCTTAAATAAAAATTATGATCGTTTCACAAGCCTTGTCATGTCCAGTGCTATGCCATGTCTCCCTCCCTAGGGCTTCTGAAAAGATTACGCAGCAGGATGTAGCCTAAAATGTGAGGGTCTGTACAAGGAGTTTAATAACACTGAATATTGTGACACATCTGGTTCCTTGCTGCTTAATCTTGATAATGCTAGAATAAAGAAGTGGGTAAATGAAATACAAAACCAAATATTTACTCACAGCATCAGGCAGGCTTGGTCCTTATTCCAGAAACTTCCCATCAGTAAGTTCCTTGGAATTAGCGGTGGGCTGCATCCGAGATCAAAGGATTGCAAAACAAATTGTCAGCTTGTCTTAAGTAAACTCGGCAACCTTCTGACAAAAAGGTTGTATGCAAACTGAATGAGGTCAGTAGAAGCCCACATGCTCCTCCAGAAGTTTAAGGACTCACTCTCCAAAAGTTAAACGAGGCAGTCACAGCTCTACCAGTTGGGAAGGCAGCTGGAATGGATGACATCTTTCCGAAATTTCTAAAACATGCTAGAATGAAGGTGAAAGATTGGCTTCTATAGTCTTTAATGACATATTGTCAAGTGGCGATATGCCCAAATTCTTATTCCTCAAACCGTTAATTAGATGTGTTCGTATAACGTCAGGTAATTTTTCACACATTTGTTGAAATTTTTTCAAAAAATAGTAAAATTATATAAAATTAGTTGTATTTGGTATAATTTTTCTCCTAATAAACCAGGCTATCTAATAATAATGAAATAATACATCTTATGGGAAAATAAAGATTTTTATAAATGACATTTTCCATGATATCTTGGATAGTTGTTTTTGTAAACAAAAAAAGGGGGAGGAGTAATCTGGATAACGATATATTATAATCCAATTCTTACTAGGTTAGGCCAAGACTAGTACTTGTTACATGTTCACCACAGTCAAAACATTGATAGGGTTAGCCAACAAGTGAGTTAGGCCTAAGCCAAACCAAAGTATGCTAGGTTGATGTGTTTGTGAAACTTAACCCCCTCCCAAATTTAACTCATTACAAACTGCAATTTTGTTAAATGGATTATTAGAAATTTCATGGTTTATCATAGGACTTGTTGTTTTAGATTTTCTGTATTTCTGACAGAATTTACATATAGGCACAATATTTGTTACATCAGACATGATTCCTGGCCAGTAAAATAACTGTTTCATTTTTGTTATAATTTTAGAAGCTTCCAAATGTGTTTCATGTCTGTGTCATATCCAACACAAACTTCCTCAAACTCTTTGGTACCACTAACATATTGCCATAGTATATGAGTCCATCACTTACTTGCAATTCCTGTCTATTATTAAATAAATGTTTTACTTCACCTTCACGAAATTTTGGTTTTGGCCATCCTTTGTTCAAATGTTCTAATACTAATGTCAAAACTTCATCATAATGGTTTTGGTTTTTAATAGTTTCAATCTTTGTTCATCTTCAGTGATTTCTTGCATTTCTACTGTATGAACAAAATCATCCATTGGAACACCATGAGTTTTCACAGTTTTTATTCCACATTTAGACATGAAGTCAGCTATAAACATGTATTTTCACGGGAGATAATTTACCTATAGCTGAGTCAATCAACTTTAGTTTTAACCTCTTGAGTCTATTATTAAAAATGTTTTTCATTGTTTTGACAGCAGTTGACATGAGTGGTAGGTGATAAGTGAATCCTGATGTCCATATATGTAAATGTGCAATTTATTAACTGCAAAACATATGGCTAAGAGCTCTTTCTCTATCTGCGCATAATCTTTTTCGGCACTGTTCATAGATCTCGATCCATAATGTACAGATTTGTTATTCTCTCTTTAAATCTTTAAGAGAGTTTTACGAATTTCCACTGAAAATTACTTTCAGTCCAGTTTTAAATACCATTCTTCTTCAAGAGTTCTCTCAAAGAAGCTGTAATTTCAAACAGTTTTGGAATGAAACTTCTAAAATAATTTTATTTTGTTCACTGATTTGGTTAATTGAATTAATTTTTTCAGGATCAGGTGACATTCCTTCTTTTGAAAACTGTTCACCTAAATAATTCACTTCATTTTTACAGTATTGAAATTTACTTAAATTAAATTTTTTATGTATTTTTGTGCCCGCTCAAAACCTTTTCCAAGAATTTCATCATTTTGGTTCTTCTTTAGATTTGCTAGCAATACATGTCATCAAAGTAAACTGTCACTCCTGGTGTGTCAGCAAAGTATTTGAGTCTTTTGAGATATTTCAGGCGTGCAGCTGAGGCTGGAAGGAGCTCTCACAGTCTGTATGTACCAAATATGGTAGAAAAGAACAAAGTTTACTTGATTCATCATCTAGACACACTTGATAAATTCCATCCTTTAAATCCAGTATGGAAAAAATGAGATTTATTAAGTAATTTGGGTGAAATTTTACTTATGGTTGAAATTGTGAATTTTTCCTGCATAATATGTTCATTTATTTCAATTGGGTATATTGAAATCCTTAAAGAACTATTTGGTTTTTCTACTACCAATATTATTTATCCAGTCTACAGGTTCTTCAACAGGTCTTATTATTCCTGTTAGTACAAGAGAATTTAGTGTATCTTTAAATTTATCTCTGATTTTTAAAGGTAGTCTTCTGGCAAAACTGTTAGTTGATGCAACGAAATTAAACTGCACCCTCTTTTAATTTAATTTTGCTTTTATCAGGAAAACAGCCCAACACTTCAAACACATCTTTATTTTTCTCAAATATCTTTTGCTTTTCTGCTTCCATGTGTGTTCCGCTTTTCTGACTAGTTATACTATCAATACATTTTATTAAGTTGAGCTTGATACAAGTGTCAAGGCGTAGTATAGGTTCCGTGTTTTTTTTTATTTACAATCAAAAACCTAGCTACTTAAAATTTTTTATCAGTCTCAGTATGCCACAGGGTTTGATTAATATGTAATGTTGTATTACAAGGCTTAATTCTACTACAATTAGATAAATTTATGTCTTTATAGCAGTAATATGGAAAGACATTAACATTGGCACCGCTGTCTAGTTTTAATCTAATCTTTTTACCTTCCAATAAAACTGTTTTATACAAAATTCTTTTTAATTTATGGAATCGATTACAAAAAGGCTATTGACATCTAATTCTTGTGTTGATTCAGTGTTTTCCACTGAATATTTGCTAATGCTGCTTAGGTTTAACAGTTCATTGCATTGTCTGGTACCTGGAATCTTTAAACCAGTCCTGCAAACATTTGAAAATGGTTTGGGCCATTAAATTTTTCCTAGAGCTGGACATGTACCAAAATGATAACCACCACATATGTAACAAATTTTGGTTTTATTCTGACTTACCATTGATGTAGAGTGTGTGTTCAGTTCATTTTCCTTGTCATATACCTTTTTCTTTACTAAGTTGTACCAAGTACTAATTCTTTTCATTAATCGTTAAATTGTTGCTAGCCTTAGTGACTGGTTAAAGAAGGCTAGTACTTTCCAAATTATTATGTATTAATATTTATGTACATTTGTTGGAAAAAATAAACTATTATTGTTATTAAGTCTACTTCATGTTTCACTCAATCAGTGTTCCACTTTGTATTGTTGATGAACTGCTCGTTTTCCTGAGCTAATTCGGAAGCTTTGAAAAAATTCCAAATCTTTTCAAAAGTATTTTCTTTTCTCAGAAGCCTCTCTTGTAATTCCTTATTATTAATTCCAAGAATGATAAGAGCTTTCAGTATTTTTTCTTCCTGTTCTTGAAATTCACAAGGTCTTATGTTTAAATCCGCGTAAAATATTTCAAAGCTTTCGTTGATTTGTTGCTTTCTTATAAAAAGCTTGTGTATGCTCATAGTAATATTGTGTTTAGGTATGCAATGTTTTTCCAATGTTTGTAGTACATCATCTACAGTCTCCACTATAGATTAATTTTTTATAGAATTATATAACTTCAATCCATCTGGGCCTAAAAGATTCGTAAGTCTTGCTAACTGAATTTCCTTCCTTTCTTTTGTAGTTTTTGTTGCAATGAAATATTTGTTAATCTCTTTCTTGAACTGCTGAAATTGTCTGAAACATTGCCACTCAAATTAAGTGGTTCTGGATTATTACACTCCATTACTGAGATAAACAATAAGTATTCACTAGTTTATAAACCGAATGTGAATACTTGTTTACTATTTAGTTTCTTGATTGAGCCGTGTATATTTTAGAACAAAAACTATTAGTTTTAACAAGAAACATTTAATACCAAAGGTAAACACATGCTGAAAATATATATTAATCATATACAGTATTTTCTCATGATCTGGACTGACTTCGAAACCAATCTTGAAACCTTTCTTCAGCCTAACAAACTTTTCATCCCTAAATTTCATCTGGCAATCCTCTTCTGAGTTCATAGTCTTCCTTAGTGTTGAAATTGGATTGGGGGACCGTGTCTTTTAAACTGATATTCACATCAAATCTACCAATAAACAACAATACCTTCACTATACCAGCTGTCACTCCAACAACAATAAAAGACTCCCTACCCTATAGCCTAGCCACCCGTTTCATTTCCTCTCCCAGAAACCTAAATAAGTACAATAACCAACTTGTCAGTGCATTCCAAAAGACCCTACCAACCTTATTAAAAACCAAATCCGTTTAGTCCAGTCCCAAAACCAACCCCTAACCAGAAGTAGTTCCCAATGCGTACCCCTTGTCAATAATTACCACCATGGCCTATAGAAACTCAACCAAATTCAGAAATATGGCTTCAACATCTTAAAAGCTTCCCCCCACACCAAAGTTCTTAAAAAACCCCCTACTGTGACTTTTAGACAAATCAAAAACCTCCGCCAAATTCTGGTTCATCCTAAGTTAACTGATCCCAACATCCTGACCTGTCCTAAAGGTTGCAATGTTATAAGTGAACCGTATTCACCACTATTCGGGTGATTAATTTTCATGTTTTAAGGTCATGATTTTCATTTCTATTTGGCAGTAGACACCCTGCTAAGGTAAGTTTACTGATGTCGTATCTCTCCAATATACTAATTCCTGGCTTAGTGCCCTTTAACCTAACCTAATATTAATAAGTACAATAATTAAAACAACATATGTTACATATTGTAAACAAATAACATCTGGTAATATTTATATCTGCTTTAACATATTATACCCCAGAGTAAATAAAAAGATTCCTGGGCCTATTATTATTAATGGGTTTGGTGTTGATGCCTTGACTGACAAATCACAGGGCAAATCCTTTACAAACATTTTGTTGCAGGTAAAGTTATGAGCTGGAATATATTTCAATTCCTATTAAGATTCTGGCACTTAAAAATAGTGAGAAAATGCCTCAGGAAGGCCGATTATCTAAAGTCTCCCCTAATCAACCATTTGAATTAACAGGTCAAAAATAAAAAAAATCCCCTGGTGAATTGTAATCATAGACGAAAGCGTGGTTCTCTTAGAGGATGACTCCTATTTTGTCAGTATCTTTCCAACAAAACACACAAGTATGGGATCATATTATCAAGATCTGTGACACAAATGGCTACAGATCAAGGTAAAGATTTACATGAGAGCAGAGACCGGAGCTGATTACTATCTAAGCTTTTACATTGGTCCTCTTCTCTGTAGGCCTGAAGACCAGGGAAATTGTCAAAAATTTCTTGAAGGTGAGAGTGTGTTTTATGTTAGTTGTAAGTTTTAGCATCATCCGTAGTTATATGTTACTAATGAGAGAATTTCAGGACAAGGTCATATATGTTGACAATTCCTACATTCCTGTCCATTGGCCAATATCCTTTATCAAGAAACACCTATCTTATAGGAGGTGTTATTAGTAACAGGGCATGGTTTCCACACAAAAAGTCAGTTCTATCCAATGGCTTAGTGATGATACTATGTTATGTGAAATGTGTCCTGATATTTTATTGAATAATACATTATTTACATTAGTCATTTTAAAACAGTCTTTGCATATGGAGGGTTGTCAGGACACATTTCACATAACATAGTAACTTTCTTAAGATTGTCAACTTTTGTTCTCCTGTATGGGCAACTCTTTGGTAGCACACTTTGCAATTTTTCTGTGCTCTCCTTTTTCTTTCCTTCACCAACGAATGAGGTTGTTTCAAACAAGTAATTATGGCCAACTTATTTTTATTGCTGTTAATTTTTAATGACTTTGTTCATGTCTATATACTCATCTCTTTCAATATCTAACAAGGCAAGTTATGACAGTCTTTCTTGACCGGTTGTATTCTTTAGATAAGTCTCAAACACTGGCTGTGGATCCCGTATTTTTACGGACTAATGTAACGTCCAAAGAATGCAGATCCCGTAGTTTTATGAGATCAATGTTTTAATTTTGTTAAGTAGCCTATTGAGTATTAATACAGAGTTTGGTACTCTAAATGGTCTCCAGTGATGTTAGTAAGCCGTTTACCGCTAGAATGCGCACCCTGTACTGTTTTTAGCCAGAATGATGAGTTGTAGTCCCTAAATTTTATTAGTACTTTATTTTAATTTAGTTTTGTGTGAATAGGACAATAAGATTATATTTACAATTATTTTGTATGCTCAATTGCCCTTGGTTTGATTTTTTTTCTTTTTTTTAAACACTTACTATAAAACTGATATGAGATGAACAAAATGTGATTTTTAATTGTATACTGATAAAAAGAAATATAGAATCCAGACATGTAAGTAGAAATGTTCAATGTTTAGTGGTTTTAAATCTATGAATTTTTTAAAAGTACCAAAAATGGCCAGCATTCTTCAAATGGCTTCCGTATTTAGGACCAGCACCTCAAAAAGAGAATGGATGTTCGCATGAAACTGAACTTATTGGTACTGCAAGGTAAAAGCGAAAAAAATAAAATATTTTCAGAAAGTCCTTCCCCCCTTGAACTTTCAAGGAACGATTGCTTGTGCTATATTTTGTATACATGTTTTTCTAGGCTGAATGTTTATAATTTACATATATAATAGGGTTTTGAATTCGCTAAGGGCAGTATAAACCAGATATGCGCATAAGTAGAGAAAAATTTTTTGCAGTCAGACTAGACTGTTACTCCTGCCAGGGCTAAGGCTGAAATGTAGTTTGGCATTATTCTTCATGACCACTAACAGTACTCAGTAGCTAACAAAGGGGTGCTCTGAATTTTTTGTTTAATTTGAATTTCACTTTCTTATTCTTTTAGATTGTATATTTTTTACTAATGTGTTACTGAAAAAATAATCTAATAAAAACAACAGTAATTTCTAATAATAAATTATAACATTTTGAGAATATTGGAATGGCAACTGACCCTCCTTGCCCATTCTCTTGTGGGCTTTGTTAGGAAGATACTGACGAAATAGGAATCATCCTCTAAAGGGAACCACACTTTTCGTCTATGATGACATTTCACCAGGGATTATTTTGTGTTTTACATATTCATCAAATGGTTGATAAGGGGATAAGGAAATGGTGTCTATCTACTTTAAATAATCAACCTTTCTGAGGCATTTTCTTACTATTGTTGAAGTGCCAGAATCTTAATAGTAATTTAAATCTATTCCGGTTCATAACTTTACCTACAACATAGTGTTTGCAAAGGATGTTATTTGCCCCATGATTTGTCAGTCAAGGCATTAGCACCAAACCCATCCATAATAATGTGTCCAAGAATCTTTTTATTTCCTCTGGATTAGTAGAATTATATCCTCCGTTCCCACAAACTGCTACAATCTGCTCCTATAACTCAGCATAATGATTTGTTTCGTCTCTGTAACCTGAATAATTCCATTGGTTAATATGAATTTCATGATTTCATTTGTAAAAATAGTAAAGTGGTTTTGCAGTTTATGGAAGATCATAAGAAAATATTGCTGCTCCATCAAAAACAATATTTTTTGTCCACCCTTGAATTATTTTCAGTTGTAAAAATAGTAAAGTGGTTTTGCAGTTTATGGAAGATCATAAGAAAATATTGCTGCTCCATCAAAAACAATATTTTTTGTCCACCCTTGAATTATTTTCAGTTGTAAAAATAGTAAAGTGGTTTTGCAGTTTATGGAAGATCATAAGACAATTTTGCTGCTCCATCAAAAACAATATTTTCTGTCCACCTTTGAACTAATGTAATTTTTTTCTTCATCTTTTTTCAATTGGATCTTTTATTTTTTCTTTATCATTTTATATTTTTTCATTTAACACGTTGACTGCCAGCGTAGATAATTTATTGTGTCATTCTGAGGCCGCCATAGTAAAACTGTATGTCCGCCTGACGCCATGAGGGCCACCGGTAGCCCAAATCATACATGCCGCTGTGCACCATGTGGGCCACAGGTGGCCCCCGCGTCTTTTATAAATCAAACACATATTGTAGCGCCATTTTTAGTATTATGTAATTTTTAATGATATATTCTGAAAGCTCATAAAATGTGATAGAAAACAGTTCTCTGGTTTTTAAATAAAGCAACCCTAAATACGTTTTTATATATTTGAACTAGTTTCTACGACATTTAGACAGGCT
The DNA here is from genome assembly GCA_035578905.1 of Stictocephala bisonia. Lineage (NCBI taxonomy): Eukaryota > Metazoa > Arthropoda > Insecta > Hemiptera > Membracidae > Stictocephala > Stictocephala bisonia. The sequence goes on along the minus strand of JAQJVL010000982.1, from coordinate 235,179 downwards.
AGTTTCTGTCACAAAAAGAATCAATGTCACTTACTAAACACCTAACCTCAAAAGCTGATCAGTGCCCGGGAAGAAAATATAAAAATCACAACAAAACAGCTGAAACATGGCATAATATCATATGGCATATGTAAAGTTTTGCCCCCACGCCATGAGGGCCACCGGTGTACCTCATCAATAACTTCACAAAATGGCGGCAAAAGACCAGATGTCGGCTATTTCTGTACTCGGGGGGGTCATTTCCGGTTGCATGGAACACAGAACTCGGAACAATGAATTTTTAACTTTACCGTAGAAACAGCTGTGGCACCAGGCTGAAATCTAGTGAGGGCCACCGGTGGCCCTCATGGCGTGAGCTAAAATTGTTGTGTGGGCCACCGGTGGCCCTCATGGCAGTCAACGTGTTAAAACTACATTTACGAATTGTCTTTGTACGTGTTCTATATTTACAACTTCATCAACATTCATGTCGCTTTCATACTATTAACGTCAGTCATACCTTTACTTATAATTTCATTCATATCTCCATCATAATTATTTACAATATCAATTTCCTCACCGTCTAAGGGGCTAAGTCAGGATCTTCATCAGTATCATTCATATCACTTCCTCAGTCATCATCACTAACACAGTCCATTTGTGGATCATATTTAGTTGAAATAGGAGTGTCAATAGCGTTTCTTATATTTTCAATATTCAAATCGCTCATTTAAAAATTATTTACTAGACTGGAATACACACTATACCAACTAGAAGGTTGTTTGACCTAAGAGTGAATACGCTAAACTGATGCACACTACACTAGATGGAGACTTGATATGTGAAAAGATGTTTGAGTGTCTTAAATTATTTGAGTGTCCGTAGATTAAAAACAGCTAATTTCACGAAAAAAGTACAAAGTATAAAAATGCCTTAAAATTAAATTTCCTACCACAAAACATCATCAAATACATAGTGTTCTATATAAAAAATTTGTTGTCTGCCATTTAAAAAAATGGTGGCTTTTTCGAAAACTGTTAAATACATATTTTTATTAATGAAGAAAAAGTAGGTGAAGTTCCCTACTTAAAGTTTGTTGTATCTCTGCAGATTTACAAAATCCTTATGGTGGTACTATTTCAAAAATTACCATGTACATATACAAGGGTTATTCAAAAAGTATGTTTCCCATCTTCATTACTCGCATCAAGTCAATGCTGACAGCTGCAAGGCACAGGGTATTGTAGCTTGGTTGTATTGGCACCCCTGACGATTAGGCAACTGGGAAGTGCACGCTTGGTCAGTTACGGCTCAGTCGCCATGGAGACACCGTTAATTGTTGCCGCCAGTTGTGAGATGCATAGCTTCATTTGACTTTTAACTACGAAAAATGAATCAGCTTTGGATAGTCATCGTCAAATATGCACTGTATATGGTGAAGGAATAATGTCCATCCGAATGATTCGCCGTTGGCGGAAAATGTTTATTGAAGGGAGGAAAAATGTGCATGACAATGACTGTAGTGGCTGACCGGCGACATCTCATGAAAACAATGTCATTGATGCCGTGCAAGCAGTCATTGAGTCCAACCAACGACTAACACTTGATGAAATTTTTGGATAGACTACTCTCTAATATTGATATTAGTTGTTCCTCATTGCATAACATCATGGATGACAATCTCCGATTGTCGAAAGTGTATGCAAGATGGGTACCACTCATGTTGTCTGACGTTCACAAGCAGCATCGTTGTGTAGCTGCTCAAACATTTTTGCAGATGTTTGAAAATGAAGGTGAAGCTGTGTTTTCTAGAACAGTCACTGGAAACAAAACTTGGATTCACCATTTGACTCCTGAATCCAAATGTCAGAGTATGGTATAGGTAAAGAAAGGAGAGAAAGCTCCTGTCAAAGGAAAAGTGATTGAGTCAGCAGGAAAAGTGATGGCCACAGTTTTTTGGGACTGTAAATGAGTATCGCTTGTCGACTATCTGCCTTTTGGAACAACACTCAATGCTGAACGGCACTGCGATGTACTCATGAGACTTTGTTGCGCCATCCAGAACAAGCGACGCAGGCTTTTATCCAGCAAAGTTTTGCTGTTTCATGACAATGCCTGGCTTCACGCTGCTCGTGCAACACAAGATGTTTTGGCAGAGTTTCACTGGGATATTTTTGAGCACACTCCTTATACTGCGGACCTTGCTACAAGCCATTTTCATCTGTTTCCACAGCTAAAGGATCATCTTGGAGGTCGGAAATTTGCCAGTGATGAACAGGTCAAACAGGAAGTGGAAAACTGGCTGAAAAACAATGTGGCAGATTGGTACGAGGATGGAATAAAAAAACTCTTGTCAAGATACCAAAAATGCTTGGATTTGAATGGGGAAAAAGTAGTTTAAAGTGTGTATAAAATGAAATAAATAATTTTAGTTAAAACAAAAATTGCCTATCTTTTTTTAAGATGAGGAAACTTACTTTTTGGATACCCCTCGTAGATTGACATCTGACAACTTGATACAAAACACAATGGTTAACAATGTACTCTGATTGCAGGAGACGACTATGCTGCAAAGTTTCTATTGGAACACAAAGCCTCAGTGCAGTTGGTTACCCCAGAAACTGGAGATACTGCTTTACACATGATAGCAACTTTTTCACCCGATTCCACTGTATACGAGACACTCACTGCAATGGTTGGCATTGCAAAGTTACTAATTGAAAAAGGACTTAACCCTAATGTCCAGAATAAGAAGGGATAGTATGTATATTTATTTCATTACATTTACTTTTTCATAGTAAATTTATACTAATCATCTGAAATAGGAGTGATCTAGTGGCAATCAAATATTTCACCACATGCATTGAATAGTTTAAATTATAAATAAAGGAGTTATAGTAAATAAATTATTTGTATTTGTTATTTTAAATAGTAAATTTAGAACAAAAATTCAAATAAAATAATGAGTAGTATATTCAAGGCATGTTCTTGAAACTTAAGGACCTCCAAGGATTTTGAAAATTGAAAATTTGTATCTTGTGTTTTGACTTTTATATGTTTTTGTGTTTCTGGACTCTGGTAAGTTTGCTGATACCCTATCTATCCTGTTATATAAAATATATTTTTGTTGGGCAACTTATTTAGCTGGAGTAAGGGAATATCAGTACAGCATAAGGTGAATATTATTCATAAATAATTCCAATTAAGGCCAGGATTTGAATCCGTTTTATTTCTTACTCAAAATCATGATGCCTTGACAGCTCCAGTACTGACTCACAATTTACTTGTATGTTTTTTTTTTAAATTAAGGAATTTATTGTGTTCACATTTGACAGATTTGTACAAGTTAGAACACTATGTAAACCTTTGAGGTTTACTTAACTGCTACACGTTTGCATAAGATTCCCTCAAAATTATTAATAATAATAATAATAAAAATAAGAATAAATATTAACATAAAAAATGAGACAGAGGTTTTATTACAACAGGAAATACGGTACAGGAAGTGGAGTTGGTAAAATTTGAGTAGGACATCTGGAGAGTATGAACTCAGAAAGCAAGGGATCGGATGTGAAGGAAACAGAGTCAGCACTATACACAGGATGACCAGAATAATAAAATTTTAGACACCAAAATTAGGCCGATGAACGCTGATGCGGCGGAGATTCAGCAGAAACTCGGAAGGTTGCCGCCCATCACGAAAGCGGGCCTATAGGGTGATCCGTAATAGGAAGACGAATAATAATTGGTTCTTCCAAAATTGTAGGCGTGTCCAGTGAGTGGCAGGGGGCATTCCCTCATTAGATAATAGGGAAGGAGTTGGGAAAGAAAAAGGAAGTCTGAGGAGAGTTCGGCAAGTGATAGGACTTCGGGAGATAGATCAATAGGGAGGACCAGCACCGAGATGTCCAACTACCTAGACTTTGTCAACCCGCCCTGCAGAGAGCAAACATGGGACGAGCTAGGAGGAGGACTTGGAGCCACGGTCCAACCCCTTGCGATATCAACCCCCGGAGGACTTCACGAGCGGCCAACCTGAACCTGAGGGACCACCGGACTTGCAGCCTATCCTGAGGACCAGAGAGGCCACTTCAAGGGACTGCAAGCGACTCCACCCACCCATAAGGGACTACAGGCAACTCCAGACCTAACCAGCCCACCTGAGGGACAAGCGGACGCCGAATCCACTACGGCCCGTGGACACCCCATACCTGCAGAAGACGAGTCCGGGGGTATGTTAATATTTTTTAACACCTCCAGGGTTTAAGGGAAATGAAAATATAAATTTGGTAGATGAAAGGAAATTTTGTAAGGGCGTTCAATTACGTTTTCCCTACACCAAAGCGTAAGCCGACAGGCAGTACATTAATCATATAAGAAGCTAATAATAATCGTAATTTAATAATAAAATATAATTCACTGTTTGAGGGAATTGAGTCTGTTATAGGTTAATGTGTTGAGATTGATAATTTAAATTGTGAATATGTTAATACGTAAATCCATGTAATTGAGCATTGTCCATATAAATGGTTGTTTTGAGTTGATATAGATATATATAGTAAATGAGTAAATATTGCGTTGGATATATATATATCCCTTAATTATTGGATAATTCTTGGGAAGAATAAAGTATAGCAACTAGGGCCATTTGAATATTTGGCTTATCTCTTGGAAATAGTTGTAAACTAATGTAACTAAAATCGTACGGTAAATTCAGGGCTCGGGTTGGGTCACTAAAAGTCACTATTTTGAAAAGAGTCACTATTTTGAAATATTGTCACTAAAAGTCACTATTTTTGAACTGTCTGTTTTTTTTTATTTAATAAATATGTTTATAGAAATAATATTTTCATTTTAAAATAAATTTTCTTACTTGTGATGGTTTAGTAATTTGTAAAACCTTTTTACGTACATGTAAATATATTATTCATTATGTATTTTATCTTCAGATTTTATTTTATTTTCAAACATACAACAATGGTATTTGCGGTGATTTATTTCAATCACCGGCAGTCGCCAGTAAACACTTCACCCAGTGAAAACTCTTGATTTTAGTAACTAGTGACTGATTGATGATATAAATAGCCTCATAGGTTTTAAATTTTATTGTTATGGTTGGTATTTTATCTTACAGCTTACTGTTGCCTGTTGGTTGGACTTTTCATTGGATCGGTAGTGATCAAATGAAAAATCTACCAATGCTTCTGGAAAGAAAGAACTCCAAACTGGAATAGATATTAGTCTCTTACATCCAACAAAATTGTATTTTGACATCTCCAGACTTTTTACATTAATTCAGCCACTTCTTCGATCCTAGTTGAGAAGATTACTGAAGCTATGGACAACAACAATCTACCACTCCAAAAGTTACTCATGGTTGCGTCATATGGACCCAATGTAAACAAGAGTGCCATTCATTCTCTCAATGAACAAGTTAAAGCTCTAAGGCAGAAGCCACTGATTAACATTGGCACATGTAACATACATACTATTCATAATGCTTTCTTAAAAGGTCTTGAATAATGTGGAAATGATATATCTGACCTTATCATTGCCCTACACCATTTTTTTATCATTGGCCCAGGAGATGGGAAGAATATAGAAAGATTCAAGATTCTGTATCTATAAAAAATCATGTTATATATTTAACACTCCCCTAGTTGATGGCTGACTCTAGAACCAACAGCCACTAGGCTACTTGAGCAATGGCCAGCAGTTAAGAAATATTTTTTGGAGCACATTCCAAAAAAAGCCAAACACTTGAAAAAATACCTCCTGAAAAAGCCAGCAATTCATTCAGAAGTAATGTTCGTAATTTCGAGTGCTCACATTTTTACTCGAGTTACTGGGTTCTTACAAAAAGAAGAACCTTTGGTACACATTCTGCATTCACAAATACATTCTCTAGTACAGACAATTATGGGCAGAATCTGCACACCTGAGTCCTTAAAGACTGTGGATTACGATTGCATTGATGATAATTTTAAAGAAGACAATCTGTAAATGTTGAAAATATTATTTTGGATGAAAAAATCAGAACTGAAGTAACAAAGTTGAATCAGAAGGACAAAGCCTTCTTCCTTCTTGGTGTGCAAAAACATTACGTGGCTAGTGTTCATGTAGTTCAAACATTTTCATTAAATTCCACCTTTTTAAAGAGTTTGGAATGCCTGCGCCCACCATGTAATGAATGTAATGAAAGCGCAGACCAAATATTAGAAGTAAGCAGATCAATGCTTACTTCTAATATTTATAAAACCGATGTACTCTTGGATGAGTGGAAGTTAGTAAAATTAGAACCTGAAGGATTTGATCCAAAAGACCTACCCATTGATCAATACTGGAAGTACTTTATGGATTTAAAAGGTATCGACGACTCTCCAAAGTTCCCTGAAGTGAGTAAAGTTATTAAAGCTTGTTTATCTCTTTCTCATGGAAATTCAGATGCAGAAAGGGGATTCTCTGCATCAGGAAGAACCCTATCCAGTGACAGGGTGAGCATGTCAGAACGCACCTTAAATGCTTTATTAACAGTTAAAGCCGCACTAAAAGCTTTTGATAATAAGCCCCATCTAGTGCCCATCACAAGAGTTAATCACTGAGCCGCACTGCAGTCAATCCTACAAATCTTATTTGCTAGAAAAAAAGAAGGAAGAAGACAACACAGCTAAAAAAGAAAAGCAAGAAAAAGAAAACAATATGGCAGAAGAAGCTAACAAACTACAGTTAGAGAAAAAGAGAAAAGATACAATGAAGCAGAACAAAAATTAAAGAAATTGTGCAAAGAAGAAACAGAAAAGCTTGAGAGTGCTTCAACTCTCTTAAGGCCCATGAAAGACTGAAACTAGCTATAAAAAAAAAGATTTTAAAGAAGCAGCGTTAGCTCATGCTATGCTAGAAGGAGTAACAAAGGTACAGCAAGAAGCTAGCCAACAGAGGGTAATACTAGAATCTGTTCAAGACTCGGTTCAAAAAAAGAAAACTTCATTAATAACTCATTTCTTTAAAAAAGTGTAAATTTACTATGTATTTTTCAAGAAGGCTGATTTAATAAGACTCATTTTATTTTTTAGAAATTTGTGTTACCTTAAACCAAACATTTGTTCTCTATATTAAACCATATTCTTTACAGTTTCTTTATACTAAAGATGTTCTTTAAGTAAGGTTCTTTATCTGTGTATTAAGATTTTGTAATTGCTTTTTTGACTCAATAAAAAAATAAAAAAAATAAAAAATAAAATAAAAAGGGAGGGGTGGTTGGGGAGGACCTTTTTATTTTATTTATTTTTTATGTGAATTTGTCTTTAAAGTCATCACAGTAATGATAAACCATCTGTAGTATTTTATATTTATGACCTATAGTTCATTTAGTTTAAAATCCTTAATGGAGTTGTTGCTCCAGACTGATGGAATAAAATGTTAATAATGGCTAAAACCTGCAATAGTCTGTCTAGAAAACTTTTTATACTTGAACAATGGGTAGGTAAGCCATTTATAACACGCTATTTAGTCACTAAAAGTCACTATTTTCTCATAATTGCAAGTCACTAAAGGTCACTAATTTCAAAAAATTTGTCACTAAACTCACCATTTTTAACCACCAAACCCAACCCAAGCACTGTAAATTGATTAGGTTGTCATAGTTAGTAAGGTTGTATAATATTGTTTGATTGTCAATTTTGATTGGAAATAATTGATTGATTATTCTTGAGTATAGCTTGTTATCCAATATATAATTTTTACTTGTTAGTGTAGACGGTTTGCATGTATAATACCTATTTAGTTGATTCTTAATGTGACGTTTATGTAATTATTTAGAGGATTGTGATTTAATAGTATAGGAGTTTGCTGTCGCTTGTTGTAATTAATATTCTTGAAATTGATTCACCAGACTGTACATTGAAGCCAATGTTAATAGTAATTTGATTGAAGATTTATAACCGTATAATTGGTATTGTCTATTATTGAAAGAGAAGGGTATATTGAAGGAGGTGTATAGTGAAAAATAAGATAAGATAATTGTAATATTTTGGAAGGGACTGTCAAGGTGATATACTGTAATAAAAATTTGTGTTGTACTTTCACCAGTGTCAATAGTTATTCCAGCTCCTGGTTTCCTACACTAGCTAAGCGAGTCATTAAGGTTAAATTGATTTCTCATGACTTATGTAACAGTCATTTGTGATTTAACAATTTAAACACTTTGAGTTTTGGAGGAAGTAAGAGGTTTACTTGGTGGAGAAAGTTTTACAACTATTTTATCTATTTCCTCAATTTTACTAAAGTGGGAATTATTATTTTTATGTAACAGGGTGTCCACATTCTGGAAAGTCAGGGAAAACAAATTTGGTCAGTGAGAGCCAGGGAAATGAACACAAATTCTGGAAAGTCAGGGAAATCTACTCCAGTGATGGATTTGAGGGGATTGTTTTATGCTCTACAGTCGACCATAACCTCAACTAACGTTGCATTTTTCTAGTTATGTTATACAATTAATTAAAGTGGTGGTCAATAGTGCAATGTCCTATATTATTGATTTTATGTACAACTAGATTTACCATCCAATGTTAACTTTTGAGTCTCAAAATATCAGCTGTTTTTGTGGTCCATTGTGGAGCGCTAGTGTAGTCCCATGAAAATGTAATGAAATTTAAACCAGCTGTGGTTGCGAGCCACACTAATTAACAAAATTACAACCACAAATATTCCTATTAGACGGAATATCTATTGTAGGTGTACAATCAAGGCCTAAATGTTCTGATAATATTCTCCAGTGTTAAAATAAGTATATAAATGCAATTTTTCTTCATTTGCAAGATTAATTTTTTTCAGACTCTTATTTACTTATAGGTTTCCTTTTTGTAAGTACATGTTTTTTTTACATGTTCTTTTCGCTCGTGCATTCTCAGTCCAGTCCAGACCTCAGTTGAGCGCAAACCAGTGTAGAGTGTGCATCACAGTGGTCTGCTACATACAAGTCAGTGCGTCGCACAACGTTTATGTACTGTTGTTGGGAGTTAGTGGATTGTGCTGTGATAGTGTTGTTAACTCATCATGGCAACTACATCTAAAAGAAAACAAGTAAACTTATCAATGGAACAGAAGTTGTGTGCATTAAAACGACTGGACAAAGGAGAAAGTGTAAGCAAGGTGGCTATGGATTTCGGGGTCGGCAAAAGTACAATCGGGGACTGGAAAAGAAAAAGAACAGAAATAGAAGCGTGGTGTGCTAAGCGAATTTGCAGTGAAACATTAAAAGAAAGAAAAAATATGAAAGAAAGTGAATTCAATGAAGTAAGTGAGGCACTGTACCTATGGTTTCGTCAAGCTAGAGAAAAAGGAACCCCAATTTCAGGACCGATATTGCAAGAAAAAGCAATAAAATTGTATGAGCTGTTTAAAAAGGAAGGAGATCCAGAATTTGTAGCAAGTACCGGTTGGCTTGACAGGTGGAAGAAGCGTTACGGTGTCAGGCAACTTACTGTATGTGGTGAAAAACTTTCTGGGGACATGACGGGTTTTTTAAAATTCAAAGACCAATTTCAACAGCTTATTGAAAGTGAAGGTTTGACAGGCGACCAAATTTACAATTGCGATGAAACGGGGTTAAATTTTAGACTCTTGCCAAATAAAAGCCTAGCTTCGAAACATGAAAATTCTGCTCCTGGATACAAGAGAAGCAAAGAACGTGTTACCGTCTTGGCCTGCTGTAATGCAACAGGGGATGATAAGCTAAAACTGTGTCTTATTGGTAAAGCTAAAAAGCCACGTGCCTTTAAACATATTGATGTAACCAGTCTTCCTGTGTCATATAAAAACCAGTCAAATGCATGGATGGATGGAGTAATCTTTAAAGAGTGGTTTTACCATAGTTTCGTACCTGCAGTTGAAAGACACATGAAACTGAAAAACCTCCCAAGAAAAGCACTTCTTATCTTAGACAACGCCTCTTCACATCCAGACGCAGATGAGTTACAAGATGGTGATATAAAGACCATGTTCCTGCCCCCCAATGTGACTGCACTCTGCCAGCCTATGGACCAGGGGGTTTTAGCGGCTTTAAAGAAGATATACCGCCGCAAGCTGCTGTCACATATTTTGGATGCCGTTGAAGATGATCAAGATTTGGTGAAAAACTTGAAAAAAATTGACTTATTAGACGTCATTGGATGGCTTGCAGGTGCATGGCGTGAATTACGTCCTCTTACGTTGGTGCGTTCCTGGAGAAAACTACTGGACAATGAAGGAAATGAGTTTGCTGAAAAACCTGATGAAGAGGATTCTGGCCTAGTGGACTTAATAAGACAGGTTCCTGGTTGTGAAGATGCCAATGACTGTGACGTAACAGAATGGATGGAGCAGGACACTGGAGAAAACATTCTTTCGGATGCGGAAATTGTTGAAGTTGTAAAAGGAAAAGAAGACAATGAAGAAAGCATTGGTGACTCTAATGAAGAGGATAAAAGCAAGCCTACTGAAATAAAAATGAGTCACAGCGAGGGACTGAAAGCTGTTGAAAGTGCGTTGACGTATTTTGAGCAGCAAGGTGCTTCGGCAATGGACATCCTGTTTCTCCGTCGTCTGCGTGACGATGCCGCTCGCAAGAGGGCCAGGTGCGAAAAACAAAAAACAATAACCAACTTTTTTACAAAACAATAATTTAAAGGGTACAGAACTGTATTTGTTTTTCGTATTATGTTTGCAATGTTTCTATGTAGTGTTTAAATCGATTTAACTTCAAATGTTAATTTAATTTTAAATTTAAGTTCAACTTGATTTTTGTATTCCCTTATATTTATGTTAAAAAACGAGTTATAAGCATAGTGGTCTATATAGGTAGGTAAGTTAGGAATAAGTTTTTGTTCATTTGGTAGTAGGAAAAAAAACAAAAATAAAAATGTAATAAATTTTGTTATGTTAACTGATAAATACCCTTGAAAAATGTGCTGTAAGTCGTTGATATGTCTTGTTTTATTTTTATCTCTTCTGTTAGTTTGTAATTAATTATGGACTTAGTAATCTGCATTATTTCTTATTATGTTTAGGTTATTGATAATATAAAAATATATTTGGAAACTTTTTGCAGTGATAACAACAATATGGTCACAATATTGTCGTTGAGAAATCATGTCGTTCTTTTAATTTTATTCTATTAATATATTATAATTATTAGTTATAATTTTACAATATTGTTGATATTTCATGTAATTTCATGCATTTCACAAATGTAATGCCTTCTGTGGTGTATTTGACGAATAATAACATGATACATATAACATATCAAAGGACTTTTATTCGTTTAAACCTACTTATCCCGATAACTCGGCATTTCGCTAACTCGGCCGCCATTGGGTCCACATTAGGCCGAGTTTGCGAGACTCTACTGTATATGATAAGTTATAATTGATTGATTTAGGATATTACCTAGTAGGTAGTCCAGTTAGAAACAAAAGTGTTTTGTTGATAGCACGGCGTTACATCTGGCAGTGATGGTTCATAATGATGAGCTGTTCTCTCTTCTAATCTCTTGCGAGTCAATAGATCTGAACCTTCGCACAGAAGATGGCCATACACCTCTCTGGTACGCACTTATTCGCAGCACTGGTGTGCAGCTCTACAACTGTAATGGATTTGCTGCACGGCTCATTGAAAAGGGAGCTACTCCCAATCCGGTATGTCTTAGGTTTTTAAAGTTTGTAACATAATTTTTGTGACAAACTCAATGCAAGTGTAAAGTGCAGGTACATATGTTAACTCTCCACACACTGAGGATTTTCACCTATATTACCAGGAGCTTAATTTCTGTTATGTAAGCACGTAGAAAAATAATCATAAAAAATATTGAATATACACTGTATGTTATTACGCATCATTCTTTAGTTTCATCAAATGTTTTCTTGTGTCCCAAGTTCAACAGTAAATTACAGTATTCTTATAATTAAACACTATATGTCAGTTTATAAATGTTATTTTTAGTGTAGGTAAATATAAATATATAGAGTAATTTTTGAAAGTGCACCATTTTGATTTTTCATGTAAATAATTGTGTTACGACTAGGCCGATGGACTGTCCTCTCCGAAACAAACTTGTCTTCGGGACAGTTCTAGTACACATAGTAAATAGTAACAACACCAAAAATTTAGTTTGCCTGGCCAGAAATAGATAAATAGACTTCTATATTCTTTTAACAAATAACATAATTATAAAATAAACAAAGAATAAACAACAACAGAAAAATAAACAAAACCAAAAATTTTGTAGCTAAATTACTGTATTTTTGAAGACCCACATTTATTTTCATCTACATGATTTACAACTAAATTTATATATTTACAAAACAACTTTAAAAATAAAACAATAACAACAAATATATAACTTGAGCTACTCATTTTTCCTTCGCTGTTTTTTATTACAAACCACAAAACCTCAAAAATTGTAAGGTAGGTAGGCTAACCAGAATATGAACTATTGATTTAATTTAATGTAGGCCTATTAAAGAAACAAGTTACTAACATTCCCCCTTCACCTTAAGGTAAAACTATTGTTACTATTATTTTTAATATTAATTTTATTATTTGTTATATATACATACAAATATTTTTTCCTAAGTTATTCCAGATTAAATTCGGATACCAGGTCCCACTTGTTAGACCAGGCACTCTTTAAATACCCACATAAGGCCCACCAATCCTGGCCATTCAGGAAACGTACGTAATCAACTTAACAAGTTCTGACTGCCAAAGCAAATGTTTTCTTATATAGAGAGACACACTGCAGTAAAATGAAAATGTTTCATTCTGACGTAAGTTGCATAGTGAACATTGAAAATTTATGTCATTTAACCAGGGTTTATAATTTAAGTTAGTTAATTGAGTTCTTGCCTTAATGGCCCATGACATAGTGGACATACTATATTCATCACGTAAAAGGCCTCTGTCGTCAAGGTTGAGGGTCAGGTACTGCTGGTGGTATTGCAATGTGCCCCTCATGCTCGGCCTGCCACGCACGCTTCTCACACTCCACCACCGATAGCAACTGAGATTTAAGCTGCTCCGGCATGGCATTAAAATCCAAAATGGTGTGTTTTTCCGCCATCGCTTTCCAATTTTTATACCAGAAAAGACCTTTTCCTTTAGCTAATTTGGCTAAACGACTGGGTAACCGCTAACCATTCATTTTCCTCAGTTTAACTAGGTAATTTAGATTCATGTTTAGAGCAAATAAATTTAGTTTTCTATGCCTGTTTCCAGATATAACACATAGTGTGGAGTATTTTGAGGTAGTCGAAACATAATTTTTACAAAATATCTTTGAACAGACTCTACCCAATTATTTTCTATGCATCCCCATATATCCGCTCCATAACACAATAAAGTTCAACCACTGCATTAAAACATTTAAACTTAGAGGCACCTTGTTTGATTCTATAAGATTTGTCCACACTGAAGTTACAGCAAATTTGGCTGTTCTAGCCTTAATTTTGAAATGATATACCCATGAAAATAAAGATGTGAAGGTAATACCCAAGCAACAGTAATTATTTACCACTTCAACCAGCTCCCCATTATACCAAAACTTGTCACATTTACTGAGTTTCCCCCCATTTTGAAAAACAATGATTTTAGATTTAATTAAATTTACTTAAAGATTCCATATTGCACAATAACTTTCTAAATTTTTTATCATATGTTGTAATACTGTGGCCGTTGGCAATAGCAATACAATGTCCTCTTCGGTACATAAGAATGTTTGTTTTCACTGCTCCAAAATTGCAACCACGTTCTAGATACTCAGGTAAGTTGTTTATAAATAATGAAAACATTAACGGACTCAATATGCAGCCTTGTCTTAAGCCTACCGTGGTTTCAAAGGCTCGTTACACCATCTTTATACCAAACTCAGCAATTTGTTCCGTCATAATAATATGACTTTAACACATTTATTAATTTTGTGGAAATAACCAAGACAAGATAATTTGTAAATGAGAGCAGCCCTATCAATCCTATCGAATGCTGAGGATAAATCTACAAAGAAGCAGTATAACTTTTGCCTTTACGTTGCCAACTGTATATTTAACATACAAGATAGGTTAAAAATATCCAGTTAAAAATATTATCCGTGGTTGAGTAACCCTTCCAAAAACCAGCTTGACATTCCATGATATTATTTTCAGTTGACCAAATTTGCAATCTACTATTTACTAGGCTAAAGAATAAATTACCACATCAATAAAAGATAGACCCCTGTAATTTTCTAGCACATTATAATCACTCTTCTTATGTAGAGGAAAAATAATTAATCTCTTAAAACTAGTCGGAACAACACCAGTACTTAATATATTGTTAAAAACTGTCAACTACTTAATTTAAAAACTCTCAGAAGAATGTTTACAAAACTCATAAGACACTCGATCATAGCCTGGCGCTTTCCCATTTTTTAACTTCTTCAGTATTACAACAGTTACAACAAGGCTCACTCATAGTAAACGCCTTGTCTAAGAGATCATTATAGATAAGCGGCTATGCGTAATAAATCTCATGAGCTACCAGTGGTGGATTCAACAGAAACTTAAAATGCCGCACCCACTCCTCTGGGCCAATTTTCCCTATATGACTGACTGGCTTGATTTTAAAACTATTGATTGCTTGCCAGCATTGCTTTGAATTGTATGAGTGATTCAAATCTGAAATAATTTTGTTAATATGAGCAACTTTCTTAGCCTTACACAATCATTTAAACTGTTTGCATGCTTCGAGGTACTTTTCCTTTACTTGAATAAAATTAGTTATGCAAAATAAATTAAAAAGTCTAAACACTTTCTTCCTCGAATTTACACACTCAAAATCGAACCAAGGCTGCACTATATGTTATGGAGTTGGATTAGAGCGAGTTGATAAAGTTATACAATGTATAAGCTTGTTTACATTTTCCTGATCATTATCTGACTTACCGCCTTATCCAGCTTATCGCAGTACCGACTTTTATCCATGTCAATCCATTTTAACTTTGTCAGTAGTGACAAAATAGCTGCTCCCCTCTCGCCAAACCCTCACCGGTTACAGTGCTACCAACTCTAAACTTAAAATTTACTGCTATGGGAAGCTGATCAGATCCTGGTACAGGCAATAGTTTAAATCCGAAGATTGCAGGTTAAGGTTAGGTGGTAGAGAGGACGTCCGGTCCTAACCTTGCCTTAAAAATAGTCGTTTTTCATTTCAGTTAATTCATTTTCATTTTATTTTCATTTCGTTTCAAAACTACGCTGTGCAAACTGCTCAAAGATACAGCAGCTAAACCAATGACAGAATTTCCCATCGGGCCTACAAAAGTAAATTTCCCTTCTGCATCACCCTCCGATCTCCCATTGAGAACCACAAGACCTAAGTCATCGAATAAACCTAAAATTTTCCTCTCTTTAGTGTTTACAATTAGATCTTTAGAGCTCCTAAAATCTGTTAATAACTTATTTTAATGCTCTACAAAACCATCTGGGATGCATTGTTCCCTTCCAACCCTTCCATTTAAGAGGACGCCGAAGTCAGATGGAAAATCACATTTTAGTTTGGCGAACAGCCACAGGGAGCGGTGTTTAGTGCAGCACAATGTCTGTGTTGGTAGTTGGCGTTTTAGGTACTAGGGGCGCTTTGTGGCTCGGCCGCCAAGGCATTTATTGCTCGGCCGATCGCCCCTTGCACTATCACTTCACTTTCTTTCTAATTTTTTATAGAACAACAGGGTTGTCTGGGGCCTTCCACGGTCCGCTTGTCCTCATTCCTTCCGGTAGTACAAATAAATTAGGTAGTTGCATCTAGTTTCTTGTTATTGAAACTAGTAAAACAGAGTTTATTCAACTTATCTAATACCATTATTACTTTTATGTTGAAATTTTATTACTGTTATGTTGAATTTAATAAACACAGCACTTAATGAAACTAGTATGAAAACTTGTTTGTTAGAATTAAATATCAAAAAATTAGAATTTGTGATGTTTAAAATATTTACAAGTAACTGACATAAACGAATGAAACCAATTTATAAAATTGATCGACTAAATGTAAAATTAACAGAAAATAAGATAAAAATAGTTTAATGACACATTTCAAGTAGGTACACAAGTGAAATAAACAAAATTAATTAGAATATCTGATAATTTAAATATGATAGTAAGATAACAAAAATCGTGTGACAAAAATATTGATTTTGTAACTCAATATCATCAAACCATTTTTCAATTACAACTGAAATATGATAATAGAGTCCTTATCCAAATTAAAATCTTTATTGTAGTGAACAATTAACAATAATTACATTACAGTCGTCAAGAATACTCATTATATAAACTAATCACATGAATAATAAATAGCTACCTAACAATGATAAATCAAATTTAACATTAGGATATTACACATTTTGTTAAGCATGTAAAACTTGTGGTTTGGATATTAGCAGAGGAATAATTTATTGGTTTTGTTAATTTACATCCCAGCGACACATCATGAACTCATCAACCGAGTACAATGCCCTCAACACCAGGAGGTGTATTAGTCGAGTTTAAAATTTTTTGGGTTATCATATCATAATCATCAGGCATTACAACAGTTCGATAGTCTTGATCCTGTTGTCGGAGGCAAAATCTGATCAAATTTGACTTTAAAAAATTAGTTTTCAAGTTAATTTTGGAAAAATACTTGATGCATGAGTTTACCTCTATAAATGCTTGGAATTCAAGGTCATTGATGGTTTTTGATATGATACAGAGAGTCGTGTCGTCAGCATATTGAATCACCATTCCATTCTGGATCGATGAGTTCAACCTGTTGACATAGATAAGGAAAAGGAACGGACCAAGAATTGATCCCTAAGGGACACCATAGGTCATTTTGATTTTTCCTGACAGATTATTCGCAACATGCACACATTGGTATCTGTCACAAAGGTAGGACAAGAGCCATTTGTGAGGCAGGCCGCGAACACCACATGTCCACAACTGGTGCAGCAGTATTGCATGATGCACACAGTCAAATGGTTTAGAGAGGTCAGGAAATATGGTAAGCACTTTTTCTCGCCTCTCCAAGCCATTGACAACACAGTCGATGAGACTTGTGATGACATCTATAGTGAATTTGTTTTTCCTAAATCTAAATTGTTGGGGAGAAAGAATTTCAAATCTCTCAAGTAAGTGTTCTAGTCTTTTAAGGAAGATTTTTTCAAACACTTTACTGAGAACTGGAAGAATTGATAATGGCCGGTAGTTATTTACATTGCTGGGATCATTCTTTTTAAAATTTGGTACAACTTTTGCTGTTTTTAGAGAAGATGGGAAACCGCGTTGTGTGAATGATAGATTTATTAATCTTGTCAGTGGTATCAAAATGTTCTTATTGCAGTGCTTTATCAACCATGTAGACATTCCATTAATGTCACTAGACGTTTTTTGTTTGAGGTCTTGTATAACAAGAGCCACCTCTGCCTCCGTCACAAGAGACAATGCCATAGACGATACAGGTCCAGACCACAGGTCAGAAAGTTGACAGTGATTCCCTTTATATGAAGGATCTGTTTTGTGCTACTGATGAAAAAAACTCGTTAAATTGATTGCATATGTTCTAAATTACCAGAATGCAACATTGACACAGCTATAATTCAAACAGGACTCTCTGACCACACTGCTCAATTACTAAAAATACATGATTATGACAGAAAACTCCCAATACAGACCATTTTCAAACGACAATTCAGTTCCTCCAACATAGACCAAATAAAATTCCTCTTATCTAACAAAAACTGGGAATCTGTTTACCACGCCCAAGATGCAGAGACAGCCTACAACATTTTCCAAAGTATTCTAAAAATATCTCTTAACATTGCTTGCCCAATGAAAAGATGTAAGCTAAAAAATAAAAAGAAAACCATCAACTATGACGGGGAGTCGAAATGCCTTAAGGATGCTTTTTTAAGGGCTTTGCAGAGGTTTGAAATGACAGGAAATACACAGGACAAAGAAATAATGGTGGGAAAGAAGAAGGCCTATGACAAGAAACTAAGAGACCTGATGAAAAATGCAAACTCACATTTTATAAACTCCTCTGACAACAAAAGTAAAGCACTGTGGAATGTCATAAACAATGAGAGGAGAGGGCAACAACAAAATCAAGAAACAAAAATATGCATTTCAGTAGACGGAGAAAAAGTACACAATCCCACTGAAGTTGCAGGGCACTTCAATAACTTCTTTACGAGTGTGGCTGAGCTCACCCTTAAACAAAACCAGCAATCCTAGGGGAATTTATATGAAAATGAAAGGGACGAACCTGCAGTATATAATGTACAACAAACACTAAATTTAACCGCAACAAACTGTAAGGAAATAAAAAATATCATAAATTCCCTTAAATCAAAACCTTCAAGTGGGATGGACGAATACTCATCTAAAATAGTAAAACACTGCGCTGATGAACTAACACCACCACTAGTCAGCATTATAAATAAATCTTTTACCCTTGGTGAGTTTCCCACTGGTTTGAAGTTATCTAAAGTGTATCCAAAACACAAAAAGGGACCAAAAACTGAAGTGCAAAACTATCGCCCAATATCACTCGTTTCAACATTTTCAAAAATCATTGAAAAAACCGTTCTCTCTAGACTTATGGTACACTTAAAACGTCAAAACTTAATCACTGACAGTCAGCATGGGTTTTTGAAGGACAAATCAACCATATCAGCCATCATTAGCCTTGTTGAATTTGTTATTGACCAAATAGACAATGAGCAATACATCTCAGCACTCTTCCTGGACTACAGTAAGGCGTTTGACTGCCTGGGGCACAATCTCATCTCAAAAAATTAACATCTTTAGGGATGATTGGGATAGCAAACAATTGGTTTGCAATCTATCTATCAGGGCAATCCCAAATAGTTGAGGTGAAGAGTACTGACAAGGGCCTTACAAGCTCATATCAGTCTAGCCCGATGCCCATTGAACATGGAGTCCAACAGGGATCTGTCCTAGGCCCGGTCCTCTTTATTCTGTTTATAAATGACTTCCCTACTTACATCCAGAATCAAAATATAAAATGTGTGATGTACGCAGATGATACAACGCTCTTGATAAGAAATGATACAGCTGAAGGAGTATATGACACTTTCACTAGCTCTCTCAATAAAGCCCTAAAATACTGTAGGAAGAATGATTTGGCAGTAAATCCATCAAAGACAATACAGATAAACTTCAGCAAAAGGAAGGACCACACTCCTAACACACCAGAAGTATCAGTTGAAGACCATGCCAAATTTCTTGGTGTTATTATTGACAGAAAACTAACATGGACTGAGCATGTAAACAGCCTCTGCAAGAAAATTAGTACAGGCATATATGTAGTGAGACGAATAAAATGGATCGGGAACCTGGATGCATCAATTGCCTACCATGCCTTAGTGGAATCACACATAAGGTACGGACTTGTGGTCTGGGGTGGATCCTCAGCCGGAAACTTAAACAGAGTTCTCCTCATGCAGAAAAAAGCTATTAGATCTCTAGCCGATCTTGAACACCAGGAAAGCTGCAGGGAAGCATTCAAAACTCTGAAAATAATGACTGTAACTGCAATTTACATACAAGAGGTGATCATGCATGCAGATAAACTGAACCTGCAAACAGGGAAAGACTATCACTCATACAACACACGCCACGCAGCAAACTACACTCTGCCTCTTCATCGAACATCACTCTATGAAGAAAAACCTTCCTATATTGGTTGAAAGCTGTGGAACTTCCTACCGCAAACAGTGAAAGAACTTAAGGGAGCTGCTCTGAAAAGAAAACTCAACAATTTCTTTATAAATCACCCAATATATACCCTAGATGAATTCTTAGAAGCAAGAGAACAGGACTGGATATTCTGAAATGAATGCCTTTCATTTTTTTTACACTTTATATGTTTAAACTTATTTTGACTTGTACTGAATGTATGTAACCTGATCCATGTGACCCTATTTCTGTTCTTGAGGAATATGACAATAAAGAAAATTTGTCTATTGTAAATTTATTTACAGCAATGAGGGAGTCTTCAATTAATTTATTTTCTATTATAAGCTTCGGGGTTGAGAATTTAGAATAATTTGACTGGATTGTCTCATTTTTTATTATTTTCCACACACATTTTGAGAAGTTCTCTGATTTGTTTAGTTTCAGTTTCTTTTTCTAGTGCCTTAGCGGGTTTGATTTGTTTGCGATAATTTTGCTTGTATGATCGAAAGATTATTTTAAATTCATCGTTTTCCAAATGGACATAAATAGAGTGGTAAAACTTTAGCCTTTTTCGAGAGTTTAGAATATCCTGAGTGACCCAGGTATTGTTCTTCTTTTGGGTTTGCTTTTTACTTTTTTGAAGTGGGCCAGTAACATCTAAATAAAAAACTAAACAATCATTAAATGCCTTAAATGCATCTTCAACACATTCGAATGAGTCCAAAAATGACCATGACTCATTATCAAGGTATCTGTTGAGGTAGTCAATATTTCCAGGTTTTAATTTTCTGTTTATTTTGATTGGATAGGGTTCCAGTTTTGGACTGCATCTAGTAAGCAAAATGTCCTGCGGAAAGTGGTCAGAGATGGCATAGTTTAATACAGGGACCGAGACGTCTGGTATATCTGTGATTAAGTTGCCAATGGCTTTACTCAATGTGGCAGTAACTCGTGTCGGTGAGTTCATAGACCATACCAAGCCAAAACAAAGTGAGTACGTCACGTAATCGCTGGGTGATGGGGCGGTGTGGTCTAAAACATCTACATTAAAGTCACCAGTGATAATGAACTTCAATGATTTTGAATTAAAAAATGTTAACAAAGATTCAAACTTATCAAAGAAGTTGTTGATGCATCCATTTGGTGATCGGTACAAGTAAGCAAAATGTCCTGCGGAAAGTGGTCAGAGATGGCATAGTTTAATACAGGGACCGAGACGTCTGGTATATCTGTGATTAAGTTGCCAATGGCTTTACTCAATGTGGCAGTAACTTGTGTCGGTGAGTTCATAGACCATACCAAGCCAAAACAAAGTGAGTACGTCACGTAATCGCTGGGTGATGGGGCGGTGTGGTCTAAAACATCTACATTAAAGTCACCAGTGATAATGAACTTCAATGATTTTGAATTAAAAAATGTTAACAAAGATTCAAACTTATCAAAGAAGTTGTTGATGCATCCATTTAGTGATCGGTACAGACCAATAATAATGATTTTCCCCAAATGGATTCATATGAACTTTGATTCCACCCACTTCAAAGTCTAGATCACAACAGTAATCAACTCTGAAGGGATGGAATTGTATTTGAGGTTTGATAAAGATTGCCACACCGCCCCCTTTAAAATTTGTACGGTGAAATATGTTGGCTAATTTATAATTTTGTTGTTGTGGAAATTTTGAAAACTTTTATGAACTTCCAATGCTAATATCATCACCTTGTCTTCACTCTTTTTCGTGAATGGGAATTTTATTGGCTGTGTAGTTTTCTTGCTTTCAATTGCCTCGGCGAAGGAGTCAAATGGCAGGCAATATGGCACCGACTTGACTGTCGTAACATTTGGAATTGAACATCAGTGCAACCGTGGAAGTTGTTCATAGCTGGTAGCAGATGGCAGGCCTGGCGCCTTGGTACCGTCGCTCTCGGATCTCACTCTCTGACGTTGTGAGCCAGCTCCACCCAGAGGCCGTGAAGAGTATTGGTCCATGGACTTCAACACTGCAGACTGTAGACCAGAGGGCCCAGGGCTGGCGTCGAGGTGGACAGCTTTGGACATTCTTGGGAACAGGAAAATAATTCTTTCGTGACCACGTTTTGATTGTTCACACCATGTCTTTGCAGATATTTCTCTTTCCGCCAAGATGGAAATGCAATCCTCAAAACAAGTGTCTACGTTTAGAACCCAAGTCAAGAAGTTGCATGTTTTCAGCCAAATTCGGAAGCTTCTGCAATTCGAAATTCAATGCTCTGATCATAGTGTGTTCCTTTGAGTAGGGCTTGAGGTCGTAATGTGTAGGCACTGTTGATATGAGGAATCTGGCATCTGGAGCAGCCGTGGCAAGGCTTCTGTATTTTCCCACTGCATTGCTAATGTCGATGATGCCCGAACCAATGTCGTTCGTTCCAGCAATACAAACAACGTAATCATGTTTTTGTAGTTGCCCACAGTTAGTTTTGATGTCCCGAATTACTTCTTGAAGAGGGGCACCTGGTTTCACAACACTAGGTCTAAGCGTAGTGTTTTTGGAAGAAAACATGTTTGCAATAGTTTATTCATGCCCTACCATGACTGTCAGTATACAGGGCTACATTATTATTAAACGCTCTATTCTTCCGTCTTCGTTTACGCTTAGAAGAGGTTCTTGACTGTGCCTCATCTGTGCTGGACAGTTGGAGAGAGATTGTACTATCTGAGGTGATTTTGTCTAAGGAGATGTTATCTGGTGATAGGAGTTTTGGTGAGAGCCAGAAATCTGTTAGAGGTCTGTGTGCGTGGCAGTTTGTTGTTGAGAGATGGCAGCACGTTGTTAGATCTACTATACAACACGGCATTCATCTGTTGCATTGTAACATTTAGTTTACATTTATCATTTTCAAGTTTCTCTAGTTTCAAGTTCAAACAGTTTATATTATTGTTTAAACGTTTTATTAATTTCTTGTTTAGACTTTGTTTCATTAATTGCGTTTGACAACTTTGCTTGTAACACAGATATTATGTTTTTTAATTTTATAGTTTCATTAGTCAGTAGGCCTATTTTTACTGAATCAGCACAACTACATGAAGAGCTATTTGTCAAATGGTTATTTTTTTGTAGCTCCAAGGTAAGTTCTTGTGCCTTGGTGATTAGGCAATCTCTCTGATGAATTAGTTCATTGATACGAGCTACAAGAGCGTCTTTACTTCTCACGCACAGGTCCTCAGTCTGACACTCACATCTCTGCTTTGCGTTGTGACCATTAATTGGGATATTAATGGAGAGTTTGGAAGGCAGTTGTTTCCTATGGACGAAAGGGAAGTGTTCAGAGGAGAACCTCATTGTCACAGGGTGTTGATTTGACGAAGTGTTGTAGTTTCCCACTCTTCTCCGATGGTACAGTTTTAAAATTTTATTCTCACTGAGGTACAGTTTTTTCGGCCAAGTATCTCAGTGAAATCAGAGTTAGTCCGTACAGATGCAGTACAATCCTTTCCCAGACATCTCCACGACACCTCTTCGCAGACAAGTGTTCTATCTAATCGATATTTATGGCGGCCAACAACCCATGGTTTGCCATTTTTGTTTTTTTCTACGTTTATTGACATACTGACTAATTATATAAAGTTATTTACTTTTTAAAGTTTAAAATAATAAACAGCACAGTGTTGATGTTCTATATGTAGGTAGGCTTGAAAACGGCTTGTTTTGTAATCCTTGGTTGACAAACTAATAAATTTAACAAAAATATATTTTTTCTTTCCTTATATTCTTGAAATTACCAATATATATTAATTTCAAGAAAGCAAAAAGATGAAACTAGTGTCCGGATTCGAAAAAAAGTTTACTGAAGGTCTTTACTGTGTTACTGATAGTGTATCACGCTCTTATCGACTGAGCTCTGTTTGCCGATTGTGGGGAGGAATGGAACAACTACAAGAGTTATCAGCAATCAATTGTTGTGATTGTAGGAGCACATGTGGCTTTCTGATTCAACAAGTTAGCCACATTGAGGTTAGTTACAGTAGTTGACTCCACTGTACTCACAAAATCAATTAACCCTCGAAATCAATTGGCTGAATATGTTCCTAAGCCGCACATAGTACAAATTTGCAAGTATGGTAATGGTACATTCAAATATATCTGAACAACAGAGTTAATTAACGGAGTGATTTATAGACAGTCAACAATGAACGTGCATGCGCCAAGGACCGTTGTTATTGCTTATTAGTCATTGTATGAATCACACAAATTAGTGCAATTAAATCTTAACAAGCCTTACCTTTAATATTTTTAGTGAACTCAGGTTTTTAAAATATTACAGAAGTTTTTGTATTTCAATAATTTAATATTATAGCACAAATAATATTAACAATATTGTCTTTACAAAAATATAAACAGCAAACTGTAATCAATCTAACTTCTACAAAGCTTTAGTGAAAAGGATATCGTAAATAATTATTAACCCGCGTATAGCAATAGCATACATTTATTCCAGTACTATCTGAAATTTAATCTTCACATATATTCAAATACACATAAAAAAATAAGTAAACATTTTAAAATAATAATAATAATTCTTAATGATGTAAAAAAGTTAATATTTCTATAATTTAAAAAATAAAAGAGTAAATGTTGCATCAGCACATAATAATTTTTAATAATTTAATCAATATGCACTGTAATTGCTATTAGTTATTAAATCTATAAAATGATACAATTATTTTTGTAAATGACATGCAAAAATTAAATAATACTGATTTGCACCCTGACTTCGAAATGATCATTACCTCCATTCCCATTCCTATGTATATGTCTCATCAGTAAACGCCTATTTTCTTTAATTTTCACGAGAAAATAAGATTACCATATTTCATGAAACTCTTTATTATTCTATTAGTGCACCTGACTATTTTCAACAACTCATATAACGGTATTTTATTATGTTTTTAATTTATAAGTACTTTTATCCAACATTGTATTCAGCTAGTAACAAGTTGAAACGATAGATGCGTTACATTGTCAACTTCCAAAGGAATACTCAAAAGAAATACAGTATTTCACCGCTTCACAAATACAGACAAGTGGCATGTGTACATCGTGCATGTTTTTCGGCTATACTTTTTAAGCGATAGTTAAAAACCTACTGTCATTTTTCGTTTGTATCATTCTACAATACAGTAATATGTAGCTATGTTATCGTATGTACGTATTTATGATTAATTTGTTGTCCATATCCAACGAATGAACTCCCACTACCGTTGGAATATCGAACTAACTCTGCTTGGAAGTTGAAAGGTTGCCGTCCTGTTGGGTTGATACGTAGTTTGTTTATCTTTTGAATCAAGGTCACTGCCTGAGTCTTAGCTGTTGAGTGGTGGGCCTATGGTTAGTTGTAGTTCTGTCGGTTTTGTAGACCTTCCCAACCCTGAATACTCTCACTCATGCAATGACTATGATTTGCTACTTGAATGTTTCATCGTTAACAATTAATTCTTTTCATATTGAAATAATTTGACAGCCGATAAAACCTTCTTACAAAACGATAAGAGAATTACTCCAAATAACATCATACTTTAGTTATGAACTCTAACTGTACTACAAAGCATGCATTTTATAAATGAACGGAAGATTTGAAAATGACTTCTTTATCACATTAAACAATATCACCCATTCCTTAGCTACTATCACACTACAAATACACTAAAAGGTATAGCATTACACGAACATTTACTATTACAATACTAATGACTAAACAAATTTTTATGTATTACCAATTATAAGAAACTTAATACAACTTATTTTCATGACATATTTGATGTATTACAAAACTAAGTTTAAAATAATAATATAAATAACCCAGTAAAATAGTTATACTGTTATAGTAGACAACAGTACAGATAAAACTAACACAACTTATTTTACTAACTTGTACAGTTACGATTTCCTGTTTTCAGACATGGAATACCTAACTAAATACAATAAAAATAAAAACATTATATAATCAACATACTCGGGCTCTAGCAAATGTAAACTGTACATACAAGGAAAATATAACTAAACATTGAACACCTAACTAAACACACAACAAATAAACAGATTATATCTACAACATAAATTACAAATGCATTGACAATTGTCCTAAAAATTAAGTAAATAATAATACTAAACAATAAATTTAGATTATGGATTTAGAATGTGGATAAAATCTTAACCTAATACAATTATAAAATAAATACATTTATATGCTAGCCTAATATGATGTACTAAGATACAAGGTGCCTAGTAAGACCTTCATGGGTTTGCCTAGTAATGTCTTCATGGGTTTGCCTCGTAAGGCCTTCATGTGTTTGCCTAGTAAGGTCTTCATGGGTTTACCTAGTAAGGTCTTCATGGGTTTGCCTAGTAATGTCTTCATGGGTTTACCTAGTAAGGTCTTCATGGGTTTACCTAGTAAGGTCTGTGTAAAAAGCTTGCATCAGGTATCTATGTCATGAGAAGAATAATGAAAATATGTGGACCAACTGCAGCAAGAACAGCATACTTTTCATTGTTCGAGGCCCATCTAAGATATGGCATTTCAGTATGGGGTGGAACAACAAATGCAAACATGGAGAGAGTATTTCCTCCTCCATGGAAAACCAAGACAGCTGTCGGCAAGCCTTCAAAGACCTCAAAATACTCACAGTACCGGCACTGTATATTAGTGAGGTAATTCTGCTGGTGATGTCATCAGACAAACCAAAACTTGGAGACTACCACCAGTATAACACCAGAAACGCTTCTGACTTCTCACTCCCCATACACCATCTCAGTCTTGCCGAGAAAAAGCCAACCTACAAAGGAGCACTCTTCTTTAACAAGCTGAGTGATCACATTAAACAGGACACTGGGAAGCGCTTCAAGAAACAACTCCTGAAATGGCTTGAAGAACACCCACTCTACTCGGAAAAGGAGTTCCTGGAACAAAGAAATGAAATAGACATCCCTTAGCAATATAACGACTCATTATTCTTATTTTTTGACTTAAGTTGCCATTACCTTATGCACTTATACCTATTAAATCTAAATTATTGACGCCAACACCATTCTCTATGACTGTGTGAATAAAGAACTTTTGTCTTGTCTTGTCTTTGTCTTCATGGGTTTACCTAGTAATGTCTTCATGGGTTTACCTAGTAATGTCTTCATGGGTTTGCCTAGTAATGTCTTCATGGGTTTGCCTAGTAATGTCTTCATGGGTTTACCTAGTAATGTCTTCATGGGTTTACCTAGTAATGTCTTCATGGGTTTGCCTAGTAAGGTCTTCATGGGTTTACCTAGTAAGGTCTTCATGGGTTTGCCTAGTAAGGTCTTCATGGGTTTGCCTAGTAATGTCTTCATGGGTTTGCCTAGTAAGGTCTTCATGGGTTTACCTAGTAATGTCTTCATGGGTTTACCTAGTAATGTCTTCATGGGTTTACCTAGTAATGTCTTCATGGGTTTACCTAGTAATGTCTTCATGGGTTTACCTAGTAATGTCTTCATGGGTTTGCCTA
Source organism: Stictocephala bisonia (assembly GCA_035578905.1). Taxonomy (NCBI): domain Eukaryota; kingdom Metazoa; phylum Arthropoda; class Insecta; order Hemiptera; family Membracidae; genus Stictocephala; species Stictocephala bisonia. The sequence continues at coordinate 207,940 of JAQJVL010000982.1, read as the reverse complement.
GTAAGGTCTTCATGGGTTTACCTAGTAATGTCTTCATGGGTTTGCCTAGTAAGGTCTTCATGGGTTTACCTAGTAAGGTCTTCATGGGTTTGCCTAGTAATGTCTTCATGGTTTGCCTAGTAAGGGCTTCAATGTACAGAAGTAACAAAGCAGAAAGAGATTAAAAGAAAAGTAGCCTAATTTATTTTATAACACCTAACTAAATACACAAGAAATAAACAGATTATATCCACAACATACTCGGGCCCTAGTAAATGTAAACTGTATATTACAAGGAGTATAACTAAACATTGAACACCTAAATAAATACGCTAAATATATAAACATTATACATACAACTCACTCAGACCCTAGCAAATGTACACTGTATATACAAGGAGAGTATAACTAAACATTGAACACCTAATTAAATAAACTACATATAAAAAAATTATATCTACAACTCACTCCCTAACCTATGTACACTGCATAAACAAGAAGAATATAAAGGAAAATTGGCCATATAATTAGGCACTAAACCATAGATAAATCTATTTGATCATTCATTCCGACACAGTATTCTTTCTTCTTGTTGTCTCCTGGCTTCAATGATGTAGGGGGGATTGCTGATGGGTTCTATATCGAGGGTCAATTAGTTCTGTGAGGATACAATGTTCATAAAATTTCTCTAGTTTTCCAATCATTTCTTTTTCCCTGAAATCGTAGTTCCTCTCAATCTGTTCCACTCGCTTTACATTTGGAGTTCACAAGACAAATAAATAATACTGCCTATTCGTAATTATTAATTGGCCTTGAATTTGGAAAAAATGTGGTTTCTTTGCACTGTCATTTGTCTGTTTTTTACAAGTTTCCAAAATGTTACTTTTTTTGTTGTTATTGCTTCTTCGGGTGTCATATTCCTGGCTGAAGCTGGACCTTTGATTTCCAATAATCCATCATCATTTATGAGACCATCAGGATTCGCACCTAAGAATGGGTATTTATGGTGAATGAAAAGGCCACATCTTCTGACAGTGATTCTTACTTCTTTACTTATCTCTTGCAGGCCGTGTCTTCGTGTTTCCTACCATAGGCCATAGAGTCACAATCAAAATATATGTAAAGGAGTTGTTTCACTAAGGACTCACAGCCTGTGGTTGGTTTCATTTTGCAGACACGACCAACATTTGAGGCTTTAAGGAAATTTCTTCTTGTTTACGACCACTGACTGCTGTCACTCTGGTGCACTGTCTCATTCTGGATTGATTATATTTCTTCTGGGGTCTTCTTAAGCTTTTCTAAAAACTCAGTAGACTCAATTTCCATCAGGTCAGGCTCAATATCAGCTTGCTGCGCCATTGGTCCATACAACAGCTGCGGAGCATCGAGCTTGGTAGGGTCCTTTCATCGCAAAATTAATCCTTTTTCCTCCGATGAATTTAGCAATGATAGAGTTTTAATGCTCTACAGTGTTACTCTTAACATCAAAAATAAAGACTCCTACAGTGTCGCCTCAAATCAATGATAATATCATACAGTCCGCTCGTTGTAAAAATCAGGGATAAGATTTTTTTCTGGTGCAGCAGTAGATAGTGTCAGTTCACAGAAGTATCCTCTTGATGCACAATGTTTGTGTTCACTAGGGGTGTGCGAGTGGTGATTTTTGAGTTCGAGTCGAGTAGTTAGCATTTCTTTCAAGTATCGAGTATTTTCGAGCGAGTATTTACAGGATTTCCTGTTCACCCAAGACAACTGTAAAAGGCAGACACAATCTTAAGCCTATGTTAAGTTTTGCCAGATTCGTAAATATATACATCTAAACTGAACACAATAATTTTGAATGTAACATTTGATAAATAAAACTTTTTACATCCTGCCTTTCTACATTTTTATATGGCATTATTTGTTTAACCTTTTTTCAAAACTTATATTATGTTATAAACTAAGAAAGTATATTATTAATTGAAACAACGTGGATTATAAAGATTTAATCTGTTCACTCATATCACAGATCAGATTTTCTATGCAAGCCAATTATACTGTTTCACAGCCGGCCGATATGTTTATCTGGTGGTTCAGTTCAAAGTGTACCACGAAAACGTAGCGAAGCTTGTTGGCAAAAGCTGCATCCAACTAAACTGATGCTAAAATTCAGACGTCATCATCAAATGCAGTCATTTGCTTTCAGAATTGCCTCCTCTAACAAAAAATTTATTGTGTACACGCCAAGAAGAGTGTATCTGTATTCTGTAGGTATCTAATTCAGTAATAACAAGGTTACAACTAACCTGAAATAAGCTGTGAATTATATAATCAAATTTGAAAATCTGGATACAAAGACTGTAGTTCAATCGATTGATAATAATAACTAAGCAGGTTTACTAAAAATAAATTTTAAAGTCGCTTAGGATGAATTAGTTTTAAAATTATGATCGGTAATTAAATGTGTGCAACTAGAAACTACTTCGATACATGAGGCTACACTGAACAACAGATAAATATTATTTCATAACGAGAAATTCATGAAAACCTGGTATAATCGAAAGAAAACCATGGATGTAGTCGGCTAATATAATAGGTGTCTAGCCGATACTGGCGACGAGATGCAGGCTGAAAGATCAGCTAAGTGCCAACTAGTTATACAGTGAAGATTGTGGGCAGTTAAATTATAAACTTATGAATAAAAACAAGACGTGTGATAGCCTTTGGCTCAATACAAATTATTTTCTGAGTCTCTAAATTCGTCGTTTTGTTTAGGAAAGGTTTTCCAACATGTTTCTCCCTCTTTTGGGTTGATTCGTGATTATTTTACAGTTTACATCGACATTGACGTCAATGTGAACAGGGAACCATTCAGTGAGTTTACAAATCAAAATTATCGTACTTTACCACCTTTTAGACTCCAACTGTGTTATTGCCTAACCTAGTCAGAAAACTTAGTTCAACAATTTGACAGAAAAAAATATTGTATGCGCAAGTGTTACACACAGTTTTGGCGATCTAAGGTGTTTACGGAATAATAATTAATATACGATCGCCACGGATATATATATATCTATTTTTTATTTGACGGAAAATAAATCAATAATGTTGTGTCACACGCTGCTAGAACGTCATTTCATATTTTATATGATACAGTATTTTCTTACGTCAAATCATTGGATGATTCCCTACTCAGATTAAAAAAACAAAATGGACTGCAATCGACTCGCAAGATATATATGATAGTTACAGTTCCGAAAAGGAGCTAAATGGTTCCTTGCACATACCTATACTACAACCGAGATGAACTTTCACCTAGAAAAGATGGGAAGTTCGATTCTTGGGATGTAAAGTGACCCGTTGTCAGGACCCTTTTGATTGAGCGATATTACTGATATGAACGAAAATATGCATAATTTCCATGGCGTACAGACCATGAGATTTGTATCGGTAACAGGTCTCTTTGAGCATCTTGAACTGGATCTCTCGTCCCCGTTCTTGGGTCATAAAGACACTAACCAACACTTCTGTTTTATTCACGCTATTTTAGGTTAGATTACAAGTGACTAGTAGAATCGAACAACCATCATGTGTCATCGCTACTACAGTAACTATTTGCCGTGATCGCTACCTTCCCAGCTCTGTTGATCACTTTGAATTGAACTAGTTCAAATCATAATAAACGAACTCGTTCATTACGTCGACTAGTTCATTTGAATGTCGTCGTGTACTACCTATTTTTAGGCGTATTGTTTAGTTCATAATTACGCGTACCAAACTGATAATGTATGATTAAGAGGAAAGTAAAACACAAGAAAGCACACTTTTTTATTCATAACTTATAAACTGTTTACTCTTAAAACTAAATTAAGATGCAAATCTGATATTTCGTGAAATACAACTACTCGATCGAACTTCGAGTAGTTTTTGAAGCTTCGAGCCGAGTTCGAGTAGTAAAATACTCGATCAAATACTCAAAGTTTCGAGTACTCGCACACCCCTAGTGTTTACCAAAGACGTGACTGGGGATTTCCAATATGTCCTGTCTCAGGTTGCTTATCCTCTCTGACAGTTCCGTATTTTCCTCATTTTCCCTGTAATCTGTTGCTTTGGTAACAGCCATTCTACAACGTAGAATTCTTTCACCCACTTTTTTACGCAAACAGACAGTGTTCCGGCCATGAGTACTTGTGGATGCAACTTGTTTTAGTTAATTGGAAAAGGTGGTTTTTACATTCTACTTTTTCAACCGTAGTCGACTTGTATGGCCTCTTTTCCAATATATTTTTATAAACGCTGCTATCCCCATCAGCAATAAGTCTGGAGTACTTTATTCCATACATTTCCTCGCTTCGAAGAAATCCCTCCACTACGATAGCTGCTTCCATACTAGACGAGCTCTGGCCTTGATTCCAGTTCTTGCACTTTCGCCAGCACTCTCAGCACGGGCACAAGATGTACAGTACTTGTTCTTCACACCAAAGAAGAGCACTTTCTTTGTGCGATGTCTAACTATCGCTGCCTGAAATTAATATAAACATAATAAGAGGATAGGCACAAGGAACACTTGGCAACATTATTTTCTTAATAAAACTAGTCCCTTTTAAATTAGTTTAGTTTGTAATTATTTCAAATACATATATGACAAGTACTAATCAGTTTTTCTGTGTAAATTATGTGTTGGGTTTAAATTAAGAAACGTCTCCTTTTTAATGGATATTTAGTTTTGATACCTAATACCAAAGACATATCATTGTTTTTATATGTAAATTGTGTACTACTTATTTATACAAGGTGTTTGAAAAGTATGGGGCAAAACTTCAGGAAATGATTAAACAGGTAAAAATAAACAAAAAAATTCCAAGATGTGCCTTACCTTGCTTAGATTGGCGTCTGTCTGTATGTGTGTTCTTTAAAAAATAACACATCTCCTAAACAGTATTAGCTTTAGTTTTGAAAATTGACACAAATATTGAACTTTACACCACCTAATATACTCTAAAAATATCAACTAATATTTTTACCCGTTTTAAAATGGCGGCCGTTTAAAAATGTTAATGCTAAATTTCATGGAAACCAAAGAAAAAAACTATCATGATACTTAATATTTAGCTTAAAAAGAGGCAAATCTTTGATACTTCAGTTGTTACAATCGGACATTAAATAACTGAGAAAATGTCATTCTTATGATTGGGTGCAAAATTTTACTGGTGGTTTTGTTCAAGTCAATAGACACATGTATACGAAAGTTTGCAAAAAACATGTTTGGACACGATTAGAAAAATAATTTTTCTCAGGTATTTACTGTCCGATTGTAACAAATCAATCAAAGGATTTACCTCTTTTTAAGCTAAATATTATGTATCATGACAATTTTATGTTTCTGCTTTGGTTTTCATATAATTAACAATAAAATTTTGAAACGGCAATGATTTTGAAACGGGTAAAAATATTATTTTACACCATAATATTTTTACAGTATGGTGTAAAGTTTCAAAACTACACTCCTTTATAAATAAAAAAGAGAACTTTATTTTTACCTATTTAATCATTTCCTGAAGTTTTACCCCACACATTTCAAACACCCTGTATACCAATAATTTATTCGTTAGTTGTGATTTTTGTGTTACAGTACTATAATTTTAAACTTAAAATTTGTTTGTTATTTAAAAAATAATTTTTCTGCGTTTTGTTTAAGGTCAGATTAGAATTGTACATTACATCTACGAATATAAATGTTTTATACTTATAAAAGGCATGGCACACAGATTCTCCAGCTTCCCGATAGGCTAGAGAGGTTAAATTTGATATACGTTTTGTTAATGATGAAATTGTTAAGAATGCACTTTTCATCCGTCATACAAATAAATGTTGTAAACCCAAGGTCTCTGAAAGAGGGAAGCTACAATAAATACAAACAATTGTTCATATGGAATACAACTGCTTCGCCTGAATAAAGCTACTTTGTTAAGTTTAATTATTTAAATGAATGAAAAATAAACTAAATTAAAAAATAAAATTCTACTGTACTATAATTTCTTAGTACAATTAGATCTAAACATAAATTCGACATCCATACCACAGTCATCCAAAAAAGACAGACACTCCAATTACAATAGGAATAAACATTATTGCTCATTAGTAAATAAAAACCTACAGTTTTTTCTCACTACTCAAAAGTGTAAAATATAGGACTGTGATGTTTAAGTTGTTAAATTTAATTTCACTTATTTCTAAAAAGGCATTTTTACTATGAAAAATATATCTACCATTCAATAGTATACAGTATGATTACTGTTATTTTGTAGTGGAAGAATGTTGCCATGTCAACATGTATATTTACAATCAATTTGATATTGAACTAACCGCACCTGATAATGGAGAGTAGTTATTTCTGTAGGACCTCTACACCAACTGCCATCCGCGACTACAGTGATCAAAGGGGTCCCGTTCTCGTCTACTTCTCCATGTTCTACAGCAAGGCCTGCCTCTTCTTCAGCAGCCTCACTCATCACTGCTTGTGCTGTAGCCATCCATCCTTTGGACATGACGCTCTCATACTTATGGAATGTCTTCACTCATGAGAGGAATATCCATAGTCGAAAGCATCTCTTCCAGTTGTGCATGACCGCCACCAGTGGTAACAGTACCACTCACTGCTGCTGTATTGACATCCATCTTGTTAGATTTGTCTGTCCATACAGTTTGCTTGAAATGGCACATTTCACATAAAAATAAGGCTACTATTTAGACCATTTCGCTTCTCCCCAATGGATTTCATGTCTTTAATAGAACAGCCACAGGGACTGTGATTGTCCAAGTCTTTTATCTGATTGATAAATTAGCTAATGTTTACAATCCTCCTGCCAGAGGAGAGGGTTACTGATTTCTTCTTTTTCTCTTCTCTGTTTCTGTCCCGCAAGCTTATCGGCCTTTTGCATTCTAAAAATGATACAAACCAGTGCATTAGTTTACCACAGATCAACACGGTTGAAATACATTTATGATATTTTTTATATGAAGTTAAAATTGTTCTGGCTATATCCTGATAAAAACAATATTTTCATTATTATTAGGCTATAACATAATTGTTGATTAGAATGTACTCTATCAGTAACAACTTATTCAATATGTCTTACTCTTTAAACCAATACTTGTTTAATGTCCTTATCTCTCTATTAACAACTGTTTAAAATGCTATTATCTTCAGCACCCCAATGGGACTCTGAAATCAAGTTGGGCGTTTTTTCCGTGCAACGGTTTACAAAAACACTTATAGTAAAACTACAGATACAACTTCAAAAGTCTAATTACTTATTTTATTGCAACGAGCATTTAATTCTGCATTCATTTATAGGTAGCTCACTTATTTACGTCTTATGGCTTGTCTGCTATAATTCATCAATCTGACAATTTTCGTATTTTGTAACTCATTGTCCTGTTTTTCAGAGCACGGTGTTTGAGCACACTGTACATGGTTTGACTTTTATTTTTTGTGATCACTATATCACTCAATAACTCATTAAAAAATCAAAAATCTAGAGAAAACTATCTCCTTTGGCGATTGATATAATTAAAATCGCGATATCTTGATTATAAACATGTTTTATGAGAAAAACGGTCAGTAACAGACTCATAACAAATCTTTATTGGTTGCAGGGACAGTAACTACAAGTTTCATAGTCTAAACTGTTTCAAAACATAATCGAACCTCGCTCACGATGAGTTAGTCAGGGCTAGTACCACTTGTGACTGGAATCTTTAGGATGCCGCCACGCTACCCTCTTGGCTTTGTTTTGTACATCCGGCATGGGTTGTAAATCTGAGAAAATCTGTCGCCATATGTTGCTGCAATGCCAGGGTTCACACAGTTTATGTTATAAAAAGATACATATACACCTCCAGATAAAAATTCTCATACTCCTACACATGTAACATTATTAATAATTTTAACTTCCCTAGCGCCACAGACATTTTAGCCTAATTATTAATTTCAAACGTTAATAATCTGAGAATAAGTTTGTCAAATACAAATACAACATACAGTAACATAAAAAAAATTTATATAATAATCCGTCAGCCTCGTTCATTACAGGTATAAAATTAAGTAAATAACTCCTAGAACTGTTTTATTTTTACTGTAATATTTTTTTAAAAACTAATATTGTAATAATACATAAAAATAATGATCTTACTACTTTCAACATTAAAAAACTATTTGTTTTAAATGTATAATTATGTAGTATATTGGAGAGATAGGACATCAGCAAACTTACCTTACAAGACAAGTCCACTAACACCAGAGTAGTAGGTAGTAACATACACAAAAGAAACACAAAATCATTACTATCAAAAAAAAAAAAAAAGAAAAAGAAAAAAAGAAAAAGAGCCTTTCTCTCTTTACTCACCTGAAGAAAGTGCTAGTGGCACAGAAAATTTGTGTGATTATGTGTTTCTTTTGTGTATGTTAATACTACTCTGGTGTTAATGAACTAGTCTTCTAAGGTAAGTTTGCTGATGTCCTATCTCTCCATTATACTAATTCCTGGCCTAGTGCCCTGAAACATAACCTAAAAATGTATAATTATTAAATTTATATACTCAATTAAAAACAATGCACATAGGGAAATATTTGTACTATAGAGAACTAAATCTTAATTTTTTCTCAATATGCCTCGATAATATTTCCTTACACCCATAAAGTTATTTACTTATTAGTAGCTATGACAAATTTTAGTACATAATTTTCGTTTTCTTCTTTTTTCAAATATTTTTTGTTCTGTTCTTAAAAATTTTGTTTGACATTAATTGTTATGTAAAAGATTAAATATTTATTAGTAAATAATTAGACTGAAGTAATATTGTTCTTAGTTTCTAAGTGTATTATTTTATAAAACAAGACGAAGCTCATTACAATGTTGTACATTGTCTAATCGCCAATGAATGATTAAGGAAATCATTTAAATACAAACATAATGTATATAATACAAATTATAGAATTTTTTTTAGCTAACTTACCTCTGTTCTTCTTGGTGTCGCTTGAGACCAATCCCAAGTCTCCTCTTCTTTCTTTTCGTGGATAGTTTTAAATGTTTTTTATCTTGCATGGCTTTAAAAAACTACAAACTTAACACAACCTAGATATATAACTAAATAACTAAAAAAAAACACAACAGAAAACTATAAACTTAGCACAACCTAGATATATAACTATAATAGCTAGAAAAAACACAACAGAAAACTATAAACTTAGCACAACCTAGATATATAACTATAATAGCTAGAAAAAACACAACAGAAAACTATAAACCAATCACGATACACAAACTAATAAAATATAGTACTAGATTTAAACACGATTAAATATTATGTTCACGTAAAAATGTATTCACATAAGATAGAAATCAAGCAATACGGTTTAAAATGTATCTATGACAGTCTGACACCTCGGGTGGAATAGACAGAACTGAAGAGTGCAGACTACAAACGAAGATGCAGCGCTCTGTGAGGACATCTCTGAACTTCTACTGCCCAATGAGTTTCGTCTACATGCAAGTATTTTTTTTTAGATATATCTGAAATAATGACTAACAAATTATTATTTCTTTAAAATCAAAGTCTCTAAAAATAACAAGGATTCTAAGGATGCAAAAATTTTATTTTTATTACAGTTAATAATGTTTTGACTAGTAATTTCAAATTTGTCAATTATACGTAGGTTTAAATGGCAAAAACGTTCTCTTAAAACTCAATTCGTAACAAATATAAATTAACATTGTTTAAATTATTTACCTCTAATAATATTTAATGACTCGTAGATTAGGGCTACTTTTTTATTTTTCTCAAATAACTGTTGGTTTGGCGGTAATTAACCTCCTAACGACCACGCTCGCATATATGCGAGCGACACAATGTCCCGCCCGTGGGCCACGCTCGCATATACACGAGCGTGTGTATAGGGATCGTATTTCCAGGCGCTGCGGTATCATAGACGATCGTATTACTTCGTGTTTGGTACGGAACTATTCGGGAAACTTGTGCCTTTCTTGTAGTCTATTTTGTTTCTGTCTGAGTGGTTACATCACTGCGTGCATTTAATTTCTGAGTCACGCCAGCTGACATGAATTCTGTTGTGCTGTTTGCTGCCAATGCATTGTTGCTGAATGTAAACAAAGTGAAATGGCAAAACGTAAACTGTGTGTTGATGAAATCCACGAGTATTTTAGTCTTGATGACTTAAGTGAGCTATCTGATAACGGTGAAAGTGATTTTATTTCGGACATTTCTTCTTCAACAGTGAACAGTTCAATAAATGAAGTAAATGAAAACGTTATTCCAGGCCCGTCTGGAGATGGACCTACAACTGTTTCAGAGGGCATGGCCGATATATTTGATGAAGGTAGGAGTATAAATAACAGAAATGTAACTTTTAGGCCTATTGGTAGGTTTGACCAAACCAATGACATACTTAGGCCTTCCAATGACATCCAAAAGGTGGTCTCCTTCGAATGTAGAAACACCCCTTAGATTCACCCAGAGACATTTCTTACTGCCCATACCACCCACTCCAAAAAATCAAAAACCTCGAAGATATTGCTAATTGTGTGGTAATTCGAAACTGAAGCCAAAACGGAGGAAGGACACACAATTCATGTGTAGGGAATGTGACGTCCTTTTTGCATCAATCCTTGTATGGTTGAATACCACACCCTCCGTCAATTTTAGAGTAAGTTTATCAAATAAAATTAGATTTTTAGTGAATATAATGTTTCGTAACATTATAAACACCATTTTATAAATACTCTTACTGTATGTTCATTTAAAAAATAAATATGTGTTTATTGTATTTATTGCTTTATTACCTAAATAAGTACCTAAAAAGTAAAGTTTATTTTTATAAAATATGGTAACTTTCACTCTTCAAAACATACAAAATTAATAGAAATAAAATACTCTATTTATTTATTCAAGGTTTAAATACAAACATATGTTGAAAAACCTATTTTTCCTTAAAAAAACCTGGTTTGGGGGGTTTTACAGCAACACAGCTGTTAAAGGGTTACGAAACTAAATATTTCTCCTATGTTAAACGGGCTGGAGTCAGAGCGCGGCATCCGACTTCTATCTGGCCCCCTCTTAAATCGCCTAAAATTACAAAGTTCACCAGGTTGTTATCGGCAGTGAAAGTTTTTCATAAATTAAAATCATTTTCCAACTGATTGAAATTTAAATAAATTGGTAGAAAGTTGACCTGGTTAGTATTATTTACTTAGGTGTTTGCTTTTACTGTTAAAAAATTGCTAATTTTGGAAAAAGATAGATTTTTGGCATAGTTAGAATTTAAATTTATCAACGAAATTACACACCTACTTTTCTCCCAAAATGAGCAGCTTGTGTGGCAAAAAAAATTAGTTGAAAACTAAAAAGTTTATTAGAAATATAAATTTGATACTCCTCTCCAATAAATATTTAAAAGAAAAATATTAAATCAAAATTGTTAATTAAATTTTATATAATTAACATCACACAATAGATTTCAGCACATAAACATTATATGCTAAAACGTTTAGACAGTTCTTACTTCTGTGTCCGTTGTCCTTGGTGTTCGCCTTGGTAGTCTTTTATAAATTTTTTCTAAGACTTGAAAAACCAATGCTAAAAAGAGTTTTAACTTACATGAATAAATTTAGTTTGTTTTAGTTACATGCAATATGGTTTTACAAAGGGGAATCTACCGAAGATGCTTTAATTTCAGCAACAGAACAAATTTATAATAATTTTAACTCAAATAATAAAAAAATATGTGTTTTTATCAATTTTAAAAAGGGCTTCGATTTAGTCAATCATGAAATTCTTTTAGTCAAATTGGAAGTGACAGGAATTCGGGGCTTAGCTTTGGACTGGTTTAAAAGTTTTTTGACTAGCAGAAAACAATAAGTAAAAATAAACAATTGTTATAGTTCTCAACAAGAAATTGAAGTCAGCGTGCCGACTTCAATAAATTTATTTGATCAGTGCTTTTAACAACTTTATTTTTAATTTTTAATAACGATTTGATAAATATTCGTTAGAAAAGGAGTATATCTGGTTTTGCCGATGATGTTGCTCTGACATTTACATAGATAAGCATTTTAGAGTTGTAGAAAATCATATAAATAATGACACACAATTACTAAGAGATTGATGCACATTAAACAAAATGTATGTTAATATTAATAAAACAAAATTGATATTTTTTACCCAATTGGTGGCGACTTTCAGATAAAATTTCATTCCTCTAACTGCAATTTATTTTTATGTAACTGTGAAACAATTCAGAGCATAAAAAGTATTAAGTATCTTGGAATTATCTTTGATGGTAAACTCAGATGGGAAGAACACATTATCTCTACACAATAAAATAAAATCATCCATTCAAACATTCTACTTTTAAAAAATTTTTTGTGAAATGTCATTGTTAAGATCACTTTATTTGCGTTAATTCATTTACGCCTACAGTATGGTATTGATGTTTTGGTGGCACCTTTAACCCTACTACTGGCGGCTATATTTTCCTAAACTGGCAGGCTGTTTTTCCTCATTTCGTTAACATTTTTTATAAAATTCATAAAAAATAGCAAAATATAATAAACCTGGTTGTATTATATATCCTTGCACTCACAATGAACCAGGCAATCATATTAGCATGCAAATTGTGCATATAAAATATGTATGTTTTTTTTCTGACCTTTGAAATTTACAAAAATGCATTAGTAAAAATAAAAAAAGGGTGGGGGTATGCCTATAAAATTATACAATACTTATAAATTTTATATTCCAAGATAGCCAATTTGTAGCAAATGTTGTCTAGTTTTAGAAAATATAAAATATATAGATATATGTTTATGAATAAAAAAGTTATATAATAATATCCGTGACTACTACATAAACCTAAAATTTTGTTACCATGGAAATCATTGTAAATAAAAATTCATAAATAATTGACTATCACATCTACAGACTTATAATTAGTCTTAAAATTACACTAACAAAATAACACACTACAATAACAAACAACACTAACAAAATAAAGAAATAATAATTACTTTCACATAAACAAACACAACACAACAAATGACTGACAGCGTCTACTTTGGAGTAATGGCGACCGGTCCCAGATGCTTCTTTCAAAGTTTCTTCTTTTTCATCACTTTGTAACATCGATGCAAAGACATCGAAACAATAATCGATGTATACCATCGGATTCTGTATCTTTTGATGATTACAATGGTGAAAGAATCATATCGATACAGCTAACGTTTATTTTGTGACAAGTGATTATGTCGCGTGCTGTCAAACTGCGGAATTTCCGCAGTCTGCCAGTTTTAAGATAAGACAAACTGCGGAAATTCCGCAGCGTGCCAGTAGTAGGGTTAAAACTTTAATAGAAAAATTAAGAACATGTAAAAATTATTTTGTGCATATTATTTTTAAAAAGCGGAAAAGGAAGAGGTCCTTTCCAATATACCAATCTTTAAAAATACTGCCTTTCCAACATCTTTTTGTTTTCAAAGTTTTAAATCTGTTTTATAATCAAAGTGGCAATACAGAAAATAATGTCATATAACACAAGGAGCTATTGTGCAGGCAATATTAGATCACTGAAAGTAATTAAATCCATTTTTAGACATTCTTATAGCTACCTTGTGCCTAAATATTTTAATCAGCTCCCTTAAAATATAAGACAAGTAAACATGTAACGGTTCACTTATTTTAGGGGGTAAAAGTTTTTTTATATTCCAATTAAATAAGATATATTGGGTTTCATATAGGGACAACGGTGAGCTGGTCCCTCCCCTCCCCACTCCTACGAGGTAAGTAGGTCAGAGCGACGGTGAAAGTGGATCAAGGTCAACAGACCACTGCAGCTGACCTGGTTTCCTTATCAACCGAAGGGTGGGGGAGTGTAATAAATACCAGTCCTCGGAGGCACTCATCAGTGCGACCGAGACTGCGAGAAGGGAAAGTTATACGCCGACGTTACACAGCGATACGAAATACAACTGCGGTAAAACTTATTTGACTACGACTAAAGAAGTTAAAGAGTGGATTTGATAAGGCCCCTTTGTATAAGATATTTTGTGTTTGTAATGCCGAAGCTCGGCAAAAGAGTTTTATTTTCCCTCCCTTAGTTTATTTTTGGATATTTGTTAAATTTTAGATCATAGTTTGATCTAATAGCATAGTTATTATTTCAGGCTAGGGTAGCCAAGTCATTTTAGTTTAGAGTGTAAATTATATAGCTCCGCTCTGCGTTATAGCACTGTGGGCTTAAACCGTGTTAATTGTCGATTAGCGTAAATTAAACAGCTCCGCTCTGCGTTATAGCACTGTGGGCTTAAACCGTTTTAATTGTCGATTAGCGTAAATTATATAACTCCGCTCTGTGTTTTAGGACTTTGGGCTATCAATAAACTTAACTTTTGAAAGCTCCGCTCTGCGTTATAGCACTGTGGGCTTAAACCGTTTTATTTGTCGATTAGCGTGAATTAAACAGCTCCGCTCTGCGTTATAGCACTGTGGGCTAAACTTAAATTTTTAAAGCTCCGCTCTGCATTATAGCACTGGGTTTAAACCGTTTTATTTGTCGATTAGCTTAAATTAAAAAGCTCCGCTCTGCGTTATAGCACTGTGGGCTTAAACCGTTTTATTTGCCGATTAGTATAAATTAAATCAAATCAAAATTTCTTTATTACATGAACATTAAGTACAGTAATATAGTCAAACATGTAAAGCAAAAGGAAAAGTCAATTAGGTGTTTGTTGCATCCAGGAACTCCTCCAGGCTGTAGAGTGGTGTCTTAACAAGGAATTCTTGAAGTGATTTCTTCAGTGCCTTTCCAGTTAGCGATTGAAGGTCCTCTGGCAGTCGATTTCTGAGTTTTCGCCCTACATAGGATGGTTTTTTCAAAGAGGGCAGTTCGGTGGCGGGGCAGAACATATCTGGAGGCGTGTCGGGTGTTGTAGTCATGGAGATTGTTGTAAGTGTCAAAGTTGAGTCTGTCAACATGTAGCATTGTTTCGTATACATACAGAGCTGGTACAGTCAGAATGCCTAAATTTTGATATGCTTCTCTGCAGCTTTGTCGAGGCTCAAGATTGGCAAGGGATCTGATTGCCTTTTTCTGGAGGGTGAGTATCCTTTTCAGGTTTCCATTAGAGCTGCCCCAGATGATAAGACCATATCTAATATGGGACTCTACCAGTGCGTAATAGGCAGCTTTGACGGATGCCTCAGTACCCACTGATTTGAGTCGCCTCATGACGTATATGCCTGCACATATTTTATTCAAAATTGTGCTCACATGATGACTTCATGAAAGTGTATTGTCGATAGTTAAGCCCAGAAATTGTGTTTTATCGGCTACTGATATGTCTGGAATATTTGTTGGTATTTCATTTTTCCTACTGAAATGCACTTGCGTTGTTTTTTTAGGATTTATTGCCAGATCCAATTCAATTCAATTCAATTCAAAATCTCTTTATTCCAATCATGTTACATACGTACAGGAATAGTGTCTTATACTTAAGTTAACCTAAATATTTGAACCATACATTAATTGAAGTTGGCATATTACATAATCTAATAGAGTTATTTGAGTAAACTTATTAATAAAAAAAGTTCTTAGTTTCTATAGATTGGCAGTTTCACTTACACTTGATTTGTTAGCATAAACTCCTCAATGCTATAAAAAGGGTGATTTGTTAGGTAGGTTTTTAGGTGATTTTTAATTGTTTTTGTATTACATTCTTTTTTTATATGACCAGGTAATTTTGATAAAAAATGCTGCCCAATGTAGTTTGGTTTTTTTTTGTAAAATTCTAAATTTGGGGTTTTGGTAATTGTTAAAGTGCAATTTCGGGTATTATAATGATGTGGCGCTCTGAGTTCTCGTTTTGGTAATTCTGTTGCTGTAAAATGTAAAATAGTTTGATAAATATATAGACTGTAAACAGTCATGATACCCAGCTCAGCAAATTTACCCTTGACAGTGTCATCCCACTTGAGCCCCAACATGATGGGGTAAAGAATCTCAAGTCGTTAATTACAGACCTGTTGCTATTTTATCAGTACCAGCTAAGATTTATGAGTCAATTATACACAAATTTTTATTTCATCACTTCAGTAAATACCTTTCATCCAGTCAACACGGTTTCATTCCGGGTAGATCAGTTAACACGAATTTGTTGTCTTTTACTAACTATATATCATCTGGTTTGGACTCAATGACCCAGACAGACGCCATATTTCTCGACCTGGCCAAGGCTTTTGATAGGGTGGATCATCTGATTTTGTTAAAAAAATTACATTATTATGGTTTGTCTGATAGTCTAATTCACTTGTTTACATCTTATTTGGTTAATAGGAAACAGTTCATATATTACAAAGGGCAAAAGTCGTCAACTTTTATAGTGCAATCAGGTGTACCTCAGGGCTCAAATTTGGGACCTTGTTTATTTCAATTATGATAAATGATTTGTGTGAGAATGTGCATTCTGTAAAAGCTTTACTTTTTGCGGACGACTTAAAACTGTTTCAACAAATATATAATCAGAATGATGCTATTGGACTACAGGCAGATCTTGATAGTGTATATAAATGGAGTGAAATCAACAAAATGAACTTTAATGTATTAAAATGTAATGTTATGACTTTTACTAGATCTAAGATTTTCACTAAAAATGATTATTATCTAAATGGTGTTGCTCTGTCAAGAGTGGACTTAGTGAGAGATCTGGGTGTTTATTTGGATAGCACATTATCGTTTTCAGTACATATATGTAAATGCATTGCTGGTGCAAGCCGAATGATGGGGTTAATTATTAGACAAGGGAAACATTTCAAAAGTTTAAGAACGTCAATCTTACTGTACAGAGCCTTGGTCAGGTCGAGACTTGAATGTGCAGCTCCTGTGTGGAATCCATTTTATTCAACTTATGAAGATGAGGTTGAGCGTATCCAAAAACGATTTTTACGATATCTTTTTTATAAGTCTTTTAATGTATACACCTATTTAATTCCATACAGTGAGCTGCTGGATATGTTTGGGTTTGAGAGATTAAGTCAAAGGAGACTGGTGATGGGTCAAGTTTTCCTGTGGGGCCTGGTCAGGGGGAGGGTGGATGACTCGGCCGGCTTGGAGAGTGTCTGCTTCAGAGTCCCAAACTTTAGTACCAGGAACAAACAGCTATTCTTACTTCCAAATGTTCGCACTGTTGCTCATGCATCCTTGCCTCTTTTCCGGATGATGAGGGATTATAATTCGATGCTTTCAGCGGGGATCGAAATAGACATATTTCTGGATACAGTTAGGGCTTTTTGTCTGGATAAATGTCTAATGTTTTTCAAGTCCCATTAACTAAATAATTTATTTTTCGCAAAAATGTTTATTATTTGCCTTCTATTTTTTCATATATTTAATGTAAAATGTGCCTTTAACAGTCTAGATCATTGTTGTATATATATATTTTTTTCTTCTCATTGTACTATTTATTATATTTATATCGTTGTTTGTTTTGATTAATTGTTAGAATTTATATTTGTTGCCTAGTGATAAGACTTTATATAGACATAGGTTTAATTGAGTGATTATGCTGTAAACCTCCCACGAGAAAGAATAATGTATAAATGTATGAACTGCCTCAATGTAATTGGGTCTAGTACCTGTATTGGAGCATGAAAATAAAATAAATAAATAAATAAATAAATGATTCGTATGGCCTTTTTTTGGGCTATTAATATTTGGTTCATCTTTGCTTTAGTAGCAGAACCGTACAGTACAATGCCATACTCCACATGGGATTGGATCAGTGAGAAGTATATAATTTTAAGGGTTTTAAATGTACAGAATAATGACATTTTCTTTAGAGCAAAAATACCAGTTGATATTTTTTTCAAAACTTTATCTACATGTAGATCCCAGTTTAGATTTGCATCTATAACTAGCCCAAGAAAGGTTGTGTATTGTGTTTGCTTAATGTTTTGATTATTTATGAAAATTTGGGGTTTTGTTTTAAATTTACATTGCTTAATGCTAAAGGAAACAACATTTGTTTTATTTATGTTAAGGAGTAAATGCTTTTCACCCATAAATTGATTTATTTGTTCTAAATCATTAATAGCAGTAGTTTCAATGTCATTTTCATTATCCCCTGATACCAAATAATTGGAATCATCTGCAAACAAATATATTCCAGCTCTTCTCCCACCAATCACATCAGGGAACCCCTTTAGATAACAAATAAACAATAGAGGTCCCAAAACAGATCCCTGCGGGACACCATGAGCTGTTCTCTGAAGCGATGATTTATTATATTCGTAGTGGTTTTTAAAATTTTTACTTTTTAATTGAACAAATTGAAATCTATTTGTGAGGTGCACTGTATTTGATGGCTCGTTGGAGAGAAGTCAGAGAGTTAAGGGATAGTTCATCTACTGTGTAATTTTTTATAAGAAGGGTAGTGTCGTCTACATACACTATGCAGTCAGTACTGGGGCTGTCAATGAAAGTAGGGAAGTCATTAGTCAGAAGGATAAAAAGAACTGGCCCAAGTACTGATCCTTGAGGCACACCTCTTGCTATTGGTTTTGGAGCTGATGTGTATGATCTGGTGATGCAAGATTCAGTATGCTGTACCTCCACAAGTTGTGACCTTCCTCGGAGGTAGCTGGAGAACCATTTATTCTCTATGCCTCTTACTCCCAGATTTTCCAGCTTTTTTGATATTAGGTCGTGTCCCAGACAGTCGAAGGCCTTGCTGTAGTCAAGAAATAAGGCTGTTACGTACTTTTCGTCATCTATGCTGTCGATGATTGATTCTACTAAGCTGATAATTGCTGATATGGTTGATTTTCCTTTTTGAAATCCATGTTGGTTGACTGTGATTAAATTGTGATGTTTAAGGTAGACCATCAGTCTCTTCAGAACAAGTTTCTCTATGATTTTTGCAAATGTAGATATTAGCGAGATGGGTCTGTAGTTCTGAGGGTCTGATTTCTTTCCTTTCTTGTGTTTCGGATAGACCTTTGACACTTTAAGTCTTGAGGGGAAGTGACCGTCGACAAAAGATTTGTTAATGATTGCTACAAGGGGTCGGGTTAATTCATTTGCACAGAGCTTTACACTCTTTGAAGAAAACTCATCTATGCCACTGGACGATTTGTTTTTCAGGCTGCGAATTGTTTGATTCACCTCTGTCCAAGTTGTCGGTGTCATGCAAAATGACTCTGGCATGGGCATGTTTAACAAGTTTGGGTTTTCTCCTGTCCAGCCAGGTGCTAGATTGTTTATTTGGTTTTCGATTGTCATATCAGCTATCTGAGTAAAGTAAGTGTTAAGGATTTCAGCTACTTCTGCAGGATTATGTAGTGTGATGTTGTTGATGTTAAGTTTAGGGCACTCCTGCTTGCACTGTTTCCCACGTCTCTCATTATTAATCAAACTCCATAGGGCCTTGGTCTTGTTGTCAGATTCGTCTATGTGCTTTGAGTTTGCTTGCCGATGCAGTGTTCTTAGTTTTTGGTCATATATCCTCTTTCTGTGTATCATTATTTCTTTTTCTCGAATATCTCCTGTTATTTCGTAGGTGTTAAGGGCTCGTAGATAGGAGGCTTTCATATCAGCAGATTCCAAGTCGTAATAATGAGATGGTTTGGTAGGGCCTCTGTTCTTGTGTTTCCTTTGAGGGCAGCAGATATCTAGGGCAGTATAAAGGGTGTCATGGAATATATTATATGCTGTTTCTGTGTCTTCAGCAGTTTCAACAGCATTCCAGTTTTTGTTGACGAGGATGGATTTGAGATTTTTGAGGTTTTTTTTCCCCATTTGTCGCTTTAGTATTAGTGTTGAGTTGGTCTCTTGGTTTAGGTCAAGGCTGCTCATCTGGGCTGTATGGTCAGAGAGGCCAGTTTGTAAAATAGTTACTGTGACCTCCGCTTCTGGGATGTTTGTGCATACGCAGTCTATGGAGGATCTCGTCTCAGCTGTTACCCTTGTCGCAGGGAGGGGAAGCCTTCTTATGTTGTGTGTGGTTAGTTCGTCTTTTAGCATCAAATTGTCAGGGTTGTTTTCTTTTAAGCTATCAATGTTTATAACCCCTAGTAATAAAAATAACTTATTGTGTGCTTGGTTGTGGTCTAGGATTTGAGACAGAATATTTAGGCCAGTTCTTGTGTTTCCACCAGGAGGGCGATATACACCAAGGAGATATATTAGCTTTCCTTTAACTTTGATCTGTGCCATTGCTGCCTCAAGGAGAAGTTCTTCACAAAAATGTGTAATTTCAATGGCCTCTATACTGGTTGTCAGGTTGTCCTTACAGTATATAGCGGCACCTCCTAGCTTATGATTTGTTCTGCTAAATTCAGTTACCAAATTGTAGCCTTGTATTTTGGTGTTTAAAATTTCACTTTGACTCAAGCCATGTTCTGTCAGTATAAAAAGACTAGGGGATGTTTCATTGAGCAGATGGTTTAGTCTGTCAACTTTGTTTGAGAGCCCCCTGATGTTTTGATGAAGGATTGTCAGATGTTCATTTCGTTTCGTTGTTTGAGGCCTAAAAAATATTCTTCATTTTCTGCCATTGGGGTATTCAGTGAGCAATAAGAGACAGCAGTGGGTTCTTTAGAAGTATTGCAACTTGTAGATATCAAATTTGTCAATTTAACATATTCTGTGCTGTTATTGGACCCGTAATTATTTATCAGCTCCCTATAGTAGTCAATGTTTTTCTCAAAAAAGGTTTCATAGTCCTCATTTATGTCTTTTATTTTTGCATGTTGAGAGTGAGCCTTTTTGCTGTTTGCCTGAGGATTCACTGGTTGTGTTCTTTTGGCTTCCAGAGTTGGAGGGGGTGACACTTCCGCTGTGTGAATCTGTGCTTTGCTTTTTGCAACTTGCAATGACACGCTTAACCTGTTATCCCTTCTCTTTTTAATGGGATTGTTATTCTTGATCAAAGCGGCAGTGTTTGTCAATAAGCTAACAGAATTGTTCTGTTTTTTTAGAAGTAGTTTGTCTGGCTCTCCACGTCAAACTTTTGTTCAGTTTTTTAGTCGGAGTTTGTCTGACTCTCCCTGTTCGTGATGAGCTCAGTTTTTCTGTGGGAGTTTGACTGGCTCTCCCGGTTGAATTCTCGTTGGGGTCCTTGGTACAGTGTTGTACTGAGAAGTGTGATATTATTTCCCCAGTACTTTGGTAGTTGTCAAGGTCATATGTGGGCAGAGATAGTGTATAAAGGTGATCTTTATTTTGTAGCTGGTCTAGTAGTAGCTTCATCTGTTGTTCCACTTTGTCTTGCCTGGTGCTTAACTGTCCAACTTGTATGAGGAGAGACGGAGAGCTGTTTGGTGGGGGAGAGGGAAAGAATGACAGAGTTTGTGGTGTAATTGAAGGGGATATTCCTTCAGAAGTTTGAGTGGTGGAGTTTTTATATGATTCTGGATCTTTTATGTTTTCCTCTATATTTTTCTGGAGTGCATGGATGGTCCTTTCCAGTTGTTTAATTTTATTTAAGTTTAAATCAAGTGCCTGTTGTGATTTTTCGTCTTGCTCTTCGAAAATGGTTTGCATTTCAGTTTGAAGTTCTTTTTCTTTTCGAATTTGGGATTGATAGTGTACTATCTCTTCATTTAGGGATTCTATCCTGCTTAGGTACTTTTGCTCATTTTCCACTAGTGTGTAAATTTTTTCCTCCATATTTGATATTGTGGCTGCCAACCTGACATTTTCTTCCTCTAAAAGCTTGTTCTTTGCTAGCAGAGTTGAACCTAACTTGGCGGCCAATTCCAGTTTACTTTCATTATCTATTTCGTTTTCCAATAGATTATTTTCTGTGAGACTATTTTCTATTTGTGTAATTGAATTGTTAAGGATTGCTGTTCTATTGCTTAGAGGAGAGGAGTGTTCAAGTCTGTTGTTTGAGGGAAAGTTTGTTAGGGTGTCTGCTAAACGGGCTTCTTCAAGTTCGTATTGGAGGCTAATATTTCCAGTCATGGTACTTGCTTTGAGCATTTCATCGTCCTCAGCCTCTTTTAAGGCTTTATTTATTTTAGTATTTTTAAAGTTTCCTGTTTTTTGTTTTCCGTGAATGTGTTTGTAATCGGAGTACAGGCAGGTGTCTTTGTCAGTTATGGTTCCCGTTTCATGTGTGCCAAAATATATTACATGGTATTTTGGTTTGTTGTTATCATTCCATGTTATACTTGTGATTGTTCCTGGCCAATAAGGATAGCCCTTTACTTTTGCAAACACTTTGTCACCTTTAGCAAATTTAGATGACATTTTAGTTAAAAAACCATGCAAAAATTAAAAGTATGATGTGGTCAAATAGGAAAAAAAACTGTTTTTTTATGCTTGGTTTGTCAGGCTCCAAGTAGTCAGAATAGGGGTTTGTCAGGAAAAAAAAACTGTTTTTTTATACTTGGTTTGTCAGGCTCCAAGTAGTCAGAATAGGGGTTTGTCAGGGAAAAAAGCACTGTTTTTTTATACTTGGTTTGTCAGGCTCCAAGTAGTCAGAATAGGGGTTTGTCAGGGAAAAGCACTGTTTTTTTATACTTGGTTTGTCAGACTCCAAGTTGTCAAAATAGAAAGTCAGAAATAAGTTGACAGTCAAGATTGTATAATAGTGTTTGATTAAATGGTAACCAAGTGCCTTGTCAAGTATGCATGCACTACAAACAATGTCTGTAGTGCTGTCAGACAGAGAGGTGTGGTAGTGCTGACTCTGGGTGTTTAGGTCACTGGCCTGGCACATATATGACACCTGTTGCATTCAGATTACGCAGCTTACCTTACTGTGACGTCACTTTACTTAGGTGTTATTATATTAGACACTTGTATATTGTAGATATTCATTAAATATAATTTTTTTTTGTTTTAGTTGTGTCTTTTCTTAAAATGTTTCTTGAATGAATGATTGATTTAATTAATCAGTGAGTAGTTAATTCTGGGGTTTATGTACTGCTGGCTTGTGATGTAATATGCCTTGTAAGTAAGCTTAGTTTGTTTCATAAAAAATCTTTCTTGAGGTTGTATGCCTACTACTGTACTACAGAGCTTATGTCAGTTGGAATAAACAATGCTGAAGTCAGTGTTGCTGTGTCAGCAGGTGTCAGGTCTCTTACTTCAATGACCCAGCTCTGTCAATATAGACTGTGCAGCTATACTGCTTGTGAGTTGGAGGTGATGAGTTGGAAGTTTACTCAATGTGTAAATAATGAGTTGGATATGACGTCACTTCCATGAGCAATGTTATTTAATGCTTTATTTGTCTAATATTTATAGTATTGTTTAATTATTTAATTTAATTTTTTCAGTAAGTTTCTTAAGTCTTGTGAATATGTTTAATCATATATTAATCACATGAAATTACTTGATTGAGTAGTCTTCATGTTGTAAGAAGTGTATTCTTGAGTGACAGGTAATATTACATTCTTATCAAAAATCTTCATTCCTCAGGTAAATATTCTTGAAAAGTATGAATCTAGGACTTACGGTTTTATGTTGGTGTGCAGTTTACTAGGGATTTGTTGTATTACCTAAATAAACTTCACTAATATATGGGGAGCACTTTCACTGTAGTTGTTAGAGGTCCGCCATCTTGGTTGTTGAAAAAATAGCTCCGCTTTGCTTTATAGCACTGTGGGCTTAAACCGATTTATTTGTCGATTAGCTTAAATTAAATAGCTCCGCTCAGCGTTGTAGCACTGTTGGCTAAACTTAAATTTTAAAAGCTCCGCTCTGCGTTATAGCACTGTGGGCTTAAACCGTTTTATTTGTCGAGTAGCGTAAATTTAAAAGCTCCGCTCTGCGTTATAGCACTGTGAGCTTAAACCGTTTTATTTGCCGATTAGCGTAAATTAAATAGCTCCACTCTGCGTTATAGCACTGTGGGCTAAACTTAAATTTTTAAAGCTCCGCTCTGCGTTATAGCATTGTGGGCTAAACTTAAATTTTAAAAGATCCGCTCTGCGTTATAGCACTGTGGGCTTAAACCGTTTTAATTGTCGATTAGCGTAAATTTAAAAGCTCCGCTCTGCGTTATAGCACTGTGGGCTTAAACCGTTTTATTTGCCGATTAGCGTAAATTAAATAGCTCCACTCTGCGTTATAGCACTGAGGGCTAAACTTAAATTTTAAAAGCTCCGCTCTGCGTTATAGCACTGTGGGCTTAAACCGTTTTAATTGTCGATTAGCGTAAATTTAAAAGCTCCGCTCTGCGTTATAGCACTGTGGGCTATTAAAAAAACTTAACTTTTGAAAGCTCTGATCTGCATTATAGCACTGTGGGCTTGAACCGTTTTATTTGTCGATTAGTGTGAATTAAATAGCTCCGCTCTGCGTTATAGCACTATGGGCTAAATTTGACTTTTATAAGCTTCGCTCTGCGTTGTAGCTCTGTGGGCTAAGCTGTTTAGTTGAACCTTCGTTCGTTTAAGTAGTTCTGCTCTGCGTATAGCACTGAGGGCTATTTACGTTTCAACGCCGATTTAAGGCAGCAACGAGGCGAAACGACTCGAACCAGGAAAAGATTTTAGGTAGCTTAGGATGGACGATGATGAGAGGCCTGTGAGAGTGAATTGTTCACCTAGGCATTCGCTGAGTCCAATTCGTTCGAAGTGAATCCGTCACATGAGGACTCGTTTATCGAATCCTGGAATTACCTCCCTGAAGCATCCGGTGAATAACGTCGAAAGGCGTTTAGTTAAGGGAAAATAAACAGCATTAGCAAAGAAAATAGTCGACCCTGACGAAACAACCTCACAAACACCTTAAATAAATTTTGTAAATTTTTAAAGATTTGGCTGCTGACTCAGTGCGGGGGAACGGGCGAGAAAAGACAGAAAAGAAGGTTGATGGAAATGGTTCAAATTCAAATTCAAATTGCTTTATTGTCACAAAAAACGTTCAAAATACATAGCAGTGCTACTGAACAGGTGACATTGTCAATAATCCTTAAATACTAACAAATATTTACAAAATGCGATAAAACACTAAAAAATACATATTTCAACTTTCTACCTCACATTCATCAAAATATACTGTCAGGATTAATAAATTCTTTAACAGAGTAAAACACATTTTCTATTAAATATTGCTTAAGTGATTTTCTAAATATAGACATTGGTTCAATTGACTTAATTTCATAAGGCAGTCTGTTAAAAAATTTCCCTCCCATATAAGTGGGACAACTTTGAAACAAGCTGAGGCGATGCTTATTGTGTATAAAATCCCCTTTATTTCTTGTATTGTATTGATGTTGGCTTATATTGGGTTGGGGGTTAGTCTTAGCAGATAAAATACATTTAAAAATATATAAAGAAGGTAGGGTAAGCAGTCACAAATTTCTAAATAGAGGTTTACAAGATGTTCTCAGTTTTGAAAACGTCATAATCCTAATAATTTTTTTTTGGACTTTGAAAATACTATTTAAGGCGGCAGCTGATCCCCAAATTTCAACTCCGTATTGCATTATAGAGTAAAAATAAGCATAATAAACCATTAATCTTGTACCAAGATCAGTTGCACTTCTCAAGATTGACATTTGGAAACAAGCTGAGTTTAATTTCTTTTTTTACAGATTCTAGATATAATTTCCAATTTAGATTTTGATCGAATGTTATTCCTAAAAAGTTGGTTGACGCTGTAGAATTAACAAAACTGTTGTCTATTTGAACTTTAAATTTTGCTAGATCTTTACATTGAGTAGTTTGAAATTTTACCAAATTGGTTTTTTCAAAATTTAGATTCAATCCGTTATTCTTAAACCAAAAGGACAGATTATTTATTGTTTGTTCTGTTATTTGCTGTAGTTCAGATATGCTATTTGCTTTAAGTATGGCTGTCGTGTCGTCCGCGTAAAGAATCAGATCTGCATCAACACTACTGCTCAGGTCATTCATGTAAATTATAAATAAAATAGGGCCTAAAATTGACCCTTTTGGTACACCCATTGTTACATTTTGCCAATCTGATTTGAACAGCATGGAATCCTTTAAAATGACCACCCTCTGTTTTCGGTTTGACAAGTATGAACTAACCCATTGCAATAAAGTTTTAGAAAATTTATAATGATTGAGTTTTTCCAAAAGAATGTTATGCACAACGCAGTCAAAAGCCTTGGACAAATCACAGAAAACACCACATGTTCTCTGTGAATCATCCAAGGCTCGAACTATTTGATTATAAAGGGAAGATGCTGCAGATGTGGTACTCCTACCGATTCTAAAACCATGCTGCTGGTTTGAAAAAACCTCTTGTTGTTCAAAAAATATGGCAATCTGTTTACAAAGTATCTTCTCAAAAACTTTGGACAGCGAGGGCAAAATTGAAATGGGGCGATAGTTCTCTGGGCTGTGGAAATCACCCTTTTTGTACAACGGGACAACCTCAGCATATTTCAATTGATAGGGAAATATTCCTTGTGACATAGACTGGTTAATTACTCTAGAAAGAGGTGTAGCAATAATATGAGCACACTTTTTTAACAGATCTACAGATATTTCGTCCCAACCAGATGTTTTTTTGGTTTTTAAGGACTTAATAACATTTTGCACATCTTTTGTATGTACTCCGACAAAATCCAACGATGGTAAAGAATCAGTATTTATTTTAGTTAAAAGTTCCTTTGTAGCTTCTATATCTGCTTCCACATTTATTTTGTTTGATATATTAGCAAAATTATCATTTAAAAGATTTGATATTTGATTTCCTGAAGCTACAACATTGCCATTTAATAAAAGGTTTGAAAAATCTTTGTTTTTATTTTTTATTCCAAGCTCTTGCCTTACCACATCCCAAGCAGCTTTATTTTTACTATCTGATAATTTTATAAACTTCTCATTTCTTAACAACTTAGCAGCTCTGCAAACAGATTTAAAAGTTTTTTTATACTTCTTAACATAAGCTAAAAAGTCTGGGTCTTTAGATGTTTTAGCTAAAATATGCAACTTCCTCTTCTGCCTACTTGAAATTCTAATACCCAAAGTAATCCAGTCCTTATTACATGCTATCCTAGTGTTTTTTTAATATTACATTTCAAAGGAAAACCTTCATTAAATGCTCCAATAAATTTACTGTAAAATCATCAAAATTTGACTGAGTGTTTCTGTTAATATCAAAATACCAATCCATATTAGTCAAAATTACTAGAAAGGCATCCAAGCTTTCCTTTGAAAAGTTTCTTTTCATTACAGGATTTGCTTTTTTGTAAATTAGTTTTTCAGTAATTTTTTTTTATTCATATTAATGAGAAGTGCTCTATGGTCAGAAATTCCAAGTTCTAGGTTTAGACTCTGATAAGGTTCATCATGTGTTAAAGTATTTGGTAGATTAGTCAAAACATTATCTATACAGGTCTTAGATGTTTGAGTTATCCTAGTTGGTGTAAAGAAGTTTTCCGTAAAACCATAAGATTCAATTAAATTTAAAAAGGAGGATTTAGTATCTGGATCTTTAGTTGTGATTGATATATCTATATTAAAATCAGCTGCAATATAAATTTGCTTATGTTTGATGTCCTTTTGCAATAATATTAACAATTTTTCGAGTTTATCAAGAAATATTGGAACATTACTTTTGTCAGGTATACGATAAAGAGAAATGATTACTGCATTTGAAATTGGAATTTCAATACATGACAGTTCAAATAAGAAATCTTGATTATATATAGTCAAATCCTTCCTTACAAAACTACTCAAACTATCATGAATTAAAATACAGGAACCTCCCTTAATACTTTGTTTCTATAATACACTGCAGCTAAACTAAAACTTAACATAGAATTCAAAACAAATCCTTGCTGTTCCTTAAGCCAGTGCTCGTTTATACAAACTACTTTAACATTAGATCTACTGAGTATAATTTGAAGTTCATTAATTTTATCGGTTATTCCCCCTTGCATATTTATGTGCATAAGCCAAGACCCGCTTTGTGTTTCTATATAATCAGATAAACAGAGTTTTACACTACATTTAAATATTGAACTGTTAATTTGAGGCTGGTTCAAGGTGTCAGAGACTTGGTTTGATTTATTGCTAAAAAAGATAATTCTGATGATTGACCATTTACAACAGTTTTATGCGAGGAAATAGGCGAGGCGAGTGGTGGAAAGTCACTGAGGTTGTGGCAGGGTTGTGGTGAAGTGTGTAGCTGCCTAACTTCTTGCTGTAGAGGGCTGGCGGCCGGCGCCGCTACACTGGAGTGATCAGAGGCATACAGCAAGCTGGCCCAACTACTGGGGGAGTTGATAGTCTCATCCGGGCACGTCAAAGAGCTTGGAGTCTTCAACATTGGAGATGGCACGCAAGTCTTTGTTGCCAGAAGATGTGAATGGGTGGTTCTTGACGTCTATTTTTGTATTCATGTTTTGGCTTATAGCCACATTTACATAGTCCGTGAAAGTCTTTCCAATAACACTTTTCCCACGCTTGTTGCAATGAAGCCCATGACGTGTATAGTGACCTCTGGCCAATAAATCATTTATTTTGCAGAATGCCAACTGCTTCGTCCGTCTGTAATATTTTACTGTCCTCATGAGGCTCACATTAACCAAATAGATTTCACTATTCAAATGTGGAGAGTCGTATCTATATGGTATCTCACAAATGATTACGTTAGTGTGGATGTTAGATGACAGCAGCTGGCTTATACCTTCGTTGATAGTTCGCTGTCCAAGCTTCTTATTGCCTATGTCATTAGCGCCTGCCATCAGAACCACACAATCATTAGATGTGAAGTCTTGAATCAATGCAATACCCTCGTTCACAACTTGTTTTAGAGGCGCCCCAGACTTAGCCAACACCATCACATCAAACCTTTTCCCTAGATCCTTCATGCAACAATATACATCTTTCCCGTGGCTGTCGCTTAGAACCGTGACCCTCCCTTCATAAGAACATTTTTCAGGGTTGCTAGAAGTTAAACCTTTATTTTTTAGTCTGAACGGGGAAATAGAGTTATTAAATTGTACATCTGTTCCCACTAGTACTCTATTATCAGCTTGGTTGAGTTCTTCCTGCAAAGACACAAAACGATTTTGAGTGATAATTTCAAAACTTTCTGATTCATGAGCTGGCTTTGCAAACACTTTAGGTTTCGAAAACAATAATTTGTTTCTGTCAGTAACTGTTGCTAACCTAGTTTCAAGTTCTGTGACCTTACGAGATTCAAGCTCCTTTATATTCGCTTCAGTGGCAGTTTTACCCAGGATTAATCTTTGAAAACCTTTTCCATGACTGTGTGATAAAATTGTTACATTAATTTCATTTTCATCCCCAATTTTTTCTTTATCATCACTTTGAATTGACTTTTCAGCTGTGAAGACTCTAGCATTTGCTACAGTCGTAGACTCAGTCTTGAAAACATTGTGACTGGTATTACTAGTGTTACTTATTATTTGGCTAACTGTGGTGGAATCTAAAAGTAGTTGGTTATGTCGATTATGCCACAGTAAAGCAAGCTGTGCACGTTTTGTCCAGATGTCTGTCTTAGTGATTTGGCACTGAAGTTTCTTGCCGATTGAAATGTGAGGGTTTTCACGTTTAATTTGATCGATCAGAAATTCTGTGAACAATAATAAGTACACTCCACAATCTCCTTGTTCTTGTTGAGGCACCACAATAGTATTGACAGGGAAGCAGCCTCCGGCACTCATGTAGTTACTTATTTTGGTAGCAACTATTTTAGCATGCTCAAAGTTATAATTTTTACTGGAGTCAAAGTAATAAAATTCAGGTTGACTCCAGGTTCAGGTTGGTCCTGACTGGAAATAAATATTTTATTGACAGAGGCCGTGAGAGAAAATCTCTGGGGTATAGATTTCGCCGTTTCCGCCGTGTTAGAAACGCGCGGGCTGGTCCGATGGTTTAGGCCGCGTGAGTGCTCATTGACGGTTCCCTACAATCACAACCAGCTTTGATCAGCACTAAAAGTAATCTACCATAAGGGTAATATAGTTGTAAGATAATTAACTGGTGAAACATAATTAAAAGTAACTGGTTGGCTGCGATCCCCTCGTGCCCTAGTCTACCGAATCTACATTTTAGATGACTGCCTAAATCCTACCTATCGGGACTACTCCCCCCCCCCTAATGGTTAATTTAGCCTAATCGAAACATAATGGATTTTTATATCTATAATTTAGAAAAGGTTCTTAATCTAAGGCAACTTAGCTGACGAGCGGGCGTGAGCGGCGTCTCCCTCCGGGGCTGGTCGCACACTGCTCTGACCGCCTGCGTACGGCACCCCTCCCAGACCCAAGCGCATGTGCACGCGATAGTTGAATATTCCGCCGCGCGTGGCGTTCGCCACAATCTCCCCCCTAAAGTGTTTTTTTTTTTTTTTTTTTTTTTTTTTAGGGTGGGGTGTGAGGAAGGTGTAGGGCTCAGCTTGGGGGGGCTCAAATCCTGGGGTGGCCCGGCCCGAACTGGTGACTGAAGAGTCCACCGCTCATCGAGCAGCTGCCTCCAAGGCTGAGGGTGGTGCTCTAAATTCGAAATCAATTCCGCGGGGATGTGTCGTAAGTTGTCTAACAGTTGGTTGGTTGAAGCAGCGGTCAGTGTTTTGAAATTCTTTTTTTTTTTTTTTTTTTTTTTTTTTTAGAAGGTAAGGTGTGTCGGCTCGTGCGGCAAAACAACTACTTAAATAATGGAAAAATGTGCAAAGAAATTTACCCAAAAGGGTACTTAACTACCTATGCTAAAATTAATCTTAACTATTATGATTGACTTAAAGTTAAATCTAGAGTGGTGCGGGAGTTTGTCAGCGAGATGGTGTTAATAGTAGGATGGGTCCGATTGGTATCACCTCTTCCCCCGGTTCTGAACAATGCAGTGTGGCCTCGCCGCTCCTTGATTAGCTGATACTTGCATAGGGCTAATAGCCATGATAGTGGGTTAGCCGTAACAGTGGCTATGTGCACTACATAATAGTGACTTAAGATGGATGCAGCTACTTCTGGTGGGGCAACCCATGCCTCAAGGTAGTTGAATGCGCCCCCACCCGCCATAGTTGGAGGTCCGATGTGGCAATCCATGCCGAAGTGAAAAAAGATGACAATGTGCTTCACATTATTAGATTGGTATATATCCGACCAATAGTGGTCGGAAAGCTGAATTATTGCCCCTCCTCAATCCAGGGCTCAGCCGATGGACGATCAGATAGTTGAAAGGCGGGCAGCCGTTGTTTATAGATGGCGTGACTGGAATGGCCTCCCTTGAATTGGGTGAACCAGCTGACTCACACTTTGTTATCCATTCGCCAGTCGCTGACACATGCCCTTGTTGGACGCAAAATCCCCCCCGCGACTATCTTAACTGGTAATTTACAACTGGTAATACTATCGCTAATTTACAAGAAAAGAAATTGACTTGATCAAATTAAATATGATTGCCTATGGGATGGTGAATTACAGCAAAATCCTAATGTAAAAGAAAGGTTAAAAATAAAAAAAAAGGAATAATATAAAAGGAAAATTAAATCTAAAAAACTTTATCTTAATTAAAATAATTAAAGTTAGTAAAGCTAGTCCTATTGTTTGACACACGTTACCCTTCCCTACAATCTTAACTTATTAAACATATTGATAAATAAATGCTGGAGAGAAACACTGCCTAGTCTGTACGTACGTCGGTCGTTAGTAAACGCGATGGGAGAACCGTTGGTGAAAAAGGGTAAATATTACGTTAGTCTGTGTGCGAGGTTGGTAATGTATACAAATATCTCAGGAGATTTGAATAATGACCCCTATTTAAGCTGTTGACAAGTGGAGGTGGTAGGATAAAAGGTTAATTATTAAATTTTAAATTCAGTTGTGTTAAAATTAAAGTAAACTAATAGATTGTGGCTTGAGCCAATTCCCCATTGTCGTGTATTGTTGTATCGTCCGTCTGTCTGTTGTCCTAGGTCTCGCAGCCGACCCGATTTAACAATGGAATGCGATAAGCCCGTCCCTTTGTCGACGTCTTCCGCTCTATCGCTTCCAAGAATAATTGTTTGAGCTGGGTGCAGTCTATTCTCATAATGACCGCACTCCCCAAATAATATACTCGGATACAATCTTACAGCTACACTAAACTATATGCCAACACCCCGAATAGATATATTTAATACAATGTTTAATACTAGAAAATTCAATTCTTACAACTAATTTTTCCATTGTCACTTCTGACATGTTTGCCCTGCTCCTGATCATTGTCCCTAATACACTGCGTTAAATAATTTTGCTTCATCTACTTAACTTTATTATACTCCTTAATTTAATCTGCCCGTATCCCTAGCTCCCTAAGTACTAATAGATAAGGAAAGAGATAGAACAGGATAGAGATAGTTATGTGTAAGTGTGATGACAAACGTTGTGCTATTGTGTGTGGGTGACGTGTGTGTGTGCGTGTGTGTGTGTCCGGGCGATACACTGCGGCTATCCTGAGGCGTGTCGACTCACCTCACGATGGCTTAACCGCCAGCTGTGTGCCGGGCAAGCAGCATAAACAAAAGTGAATTACGGAAAAAAAAGATACAAAAAGGGTTTAACAGCTTTTGTTTATCCTGAAATTAAGGAACTTATTAAATGATTTCTCTAACCTAATTGATTAAAAAAAAAAATTAAAACTTGCCACGGTCACAGCGGCTTAGCAGCGTTCTCCCTAATAACGATGTAGAAAACGGTTAAAAAAGTATCGGCGCCTCACGTCAACAGGACGTCGGGCAATTTGTAGGGGAGTCCTCGTAAAGAAACCCCTTAGACTCAAACGCCTGATCCCGTGGTAACTAGAGGTGTCGCTCGGAAGATAATTTAATCGCGGGAAGACGTGTGGATAGAATGAAGAATAAGAAAGGAAGATAGAACTTAAGAACTACACTAACCTAGGCTAGGGACCGTCGCATAGCACTCACACGACCATATTAAAACTGGGGCTGAAAAAACTGTTTTAACTGAGAAACATGCGCTGACGTAACGAACTTCCCCGTTGACGGCTTTACTAACTGCACGGTGACCGGTGTGGTGAATCGGGTTATCACACACGGGTTGGACTATTGTGTCATGAGTTTGTAATTGACACTATCGGCCGCTTTGGATTGGGGACGTAGTCTGTACATAACCCAATCACCCGGTTTGAAGTTATGGGGTTTCCTATCCCTATTATAATACGCCTGGCGCTTTTGTCTCGCGCGACGTAGGGCGTCTAACGCTTGCCTCCAGCGCTGTTCCGTTGGAATCTGTGGGGCCGAGGGCACTAGCTCGTCGAGCCTCCACGCCAGCTGAAGCGGATGTTTGATTTCCCTACCCAGGAACAAGCTAGCAGGCGTTGCGCCTGTGCTGTCATGCCGGGCGGAATTGAAGGCCACCTGAAACCAATGTAGGTTCTGGTCCCATGTCCGATGATCCGCCTGGTGATATATTCGCATGGCGACCTTCAGGTTTTTATTCACCCGTTCAATGTTATTTGCGCTGGGGTGGTACGGAGACGTGAAAATGTGGCGAATACCGAAGTCCATGCACATGTCCGTTAATATCCGGGATTTAAAATTTGGTCCATTGTCTGACACTATACTCTCCGGGAACCCATAGTGTGAAAATATGTTTTTCGTTAGTAATTTAACTGTGGTTGCAGCTGTCTGGTTTTTTGCGGGCAAGAGGAAGATGAATTTAGAAAATGCGTCGACTACCGATAATAAATACGAATTCCCCGCCTTTGATCTGGGTAATTTTCCCACATAATCAATGAAAAATTTTTGAAAAGGGCGGGTTACTACCTCGGACGCCATTAGTCCCACTTTGGTGTTAGGGGCCTGCTTGGATCACTGACACTGCACGCAGGATTTGACCTTGTCCGCTATGATTTTATTTAAATCTGGTGCCCAAAAAAAATTATTAATTTTCCCCAAGGTTTTACGGATCCCTAAATGAGCAGAGGTTGGGGCTAAGTGGTAATAATGAAAAATCATGTCGGTTAACTTGGCGGGCAGGACAATGCGCGGCGTCTTCTGGCCCGGTGCCAGATGCATCAGAACACCGTTATTGATGGAATAGGCGGCATTCCTATTGGGGTCTTTGATGATTTTAAGTAGTGTTGGGTCGTCGCGCTGATGTGTGTAAATGTCCCTAAAAGCGTCCGGGATTTTCATTAAAACATTTACGGTCGGCGGCACAGCTGAATTATTAATAGGAACACTTGTTGGGGTCGGCTCCGCGCCTTCGTACAGGCGGGACAAACAGTCTGCGACTGCGTTTGAGTCACCGCGAATGTGCTGAGAGGTGAATTTAAATGAATTAATAAAAGTGATCCAACGCGCTATTTTGCCTACTTGCCGGGGGTGATTCAGAATCCATGACAGGGCGGAACAGTCGGTTTGGAGGGTGAACTCCCTGTGTTCGAGATATTGTTGGAACTTGGTCAACCCGAACACTACCGCTAGGCACTCGAGCTCCATGGTTGGTTTGTTCAGCTCGTGCTTATTAAGCGGCCTCGAGGCGAACGCTACGGGCAAGAGGTTGCCGTCATAGTCTTGCGCTAGCTGGGCGCCTAGACCGGTACCTGAACCGTCTGTCTGTAAAATGAAGGGTCGATTGAAATCGGGTAACCGAAGTACAGGGTACGATGTCAGAATTCTTTTTAATTCCTGGAAGGCCCGTTCTTGCTCGATGCCCCAACAGAAGGTGACGTTCTTGCGCTTTAAATAATTTAATGGCGCTGTCAATTTGGCGAAATTGGGAATAAATTTTGCATAATATGCCATCATGCCCACCGCTCGTGATACTTGTTTGGTGTTCTTCGGTGTCGGGAGGTTAAGCAACGGCTTAATCTTATCCTGGTCAAAAGTCACCGAGCCACTTCGAAATATATGTCCCAAAAACTCGATTTGATTCGAGGCGACCGTCATCTTCCCTGGGTTGATTGTTAGTCCGGCCTTCTGAATGCGCTGAAGCACCTCTCTTAAGTGCGATAAATGCTCACTAAATGTACCGCTAGAATAAACAACAAGGTCATCGAAAAAATTAAACACGTATTTATACTTAATATCTCCAAATATCCTATCGATTAGCTATGAGTTAAAACTTGGTCAACTTGGTCAACTTGGAAAACCATAGCTATCGACCTATGGTTAAAACTTGAGAGCTGGTCGAGATGCCGAAGGGTACCACCTGAAATTCGTATTGGCCAAAGGGGACTACGAAAGCCGTATATTTTTTACTTCTTTCAGTGAGGGGTATCTGCATATAAGCGCTGTTCAAGTCCAGCAGAGTGTACCACTTGGCTTGGCCCAGGTACTGAAATGCGGACTCCACCGTTGGCATGGGAGTTGACTCGAGCTCCATTAAGTTGTTCAGCTGTTTGTAGTTAACTACGAATCTGGTCTTGTTACCCTTTTTGGGTACCAGGAACCCGGGACAGCTGTATTCGGAAGATGACTCGCGTATCACGCCCTTTTTAAGTAAGTCGGATATGTGCTCTCTGAGGGCATGTAACTTAGGTGGAGCGAACTGATACGGTCTGGACCTTACCGCCTTCTCCGTTTTCAATTTAATGTCATACGTAATGAGATTGGTTTTGCCTAATGTTGGCGTTACCGTGTCCGGGAACTGCCGAATTAATTTGTCCACCTGGGCCACCTGAGCTGGTGTTAAATTGTCGCCAAAGGCGTACATGGAATTCTGCTCGGTCTCATCGGACTCGTACGGTTTAACTGCCATAACTAGACTCGATCCATATGGGAAGGTGACTTGCATTCTGGCCATGTCTATTACCGCTTTGGCTTTCCTCAAAAAATTGGCCCCTAAAACTATCGATGTAGGTAACTTTGGCGCAACAAAGAATTTATACGTCCAGGAAAAATGGGCAATTTTGAAATGGATATCTGCCGAATGTTTAAAATTAATTTTATTCCCGGACGCCGATAATGCGCAGTCATTGGTGGGTGGGTGATGGATTTTACCGACACCTTGTCGGTTCTCAGCTGGTCGAAAAAATCCCGTGAACACAAACAAATGGTTGAGCCGGTATCAATAAGTGCATATGTCTCATGTTTGCCGAACTTGACGGATATCGTACAACTAGCTAGTTTCGGGACTCGTATCGACAACTTACTTGGTGATTTTGTCGTTGAAATTTCGGGTCTAATTGCAGCGCCAATTAAATTACGAGGGGGCATGGCGCTTATTGGCGCCCTCGATTGGTGTTTAAACGGTTGTAGTTACCCGGACTGCCGTAGCTCCTGGGAGCGGCAGGTCAAAGGTGGTAGGCATTAAGGTCAGGCCCTGTCGGCCGCGCCGCCTGAACTTGGGAGCCTGTAGGCCGCCTGGCCCCATAATTATTACCGCGCTGGGATTGAAAGGGGACTCTAGGTCCGTTATAATATTGTCTGTAGGTCGTGCCGTATGGTCTCTCTTGACTTAATGAGTACGGTCGGGGGTTGTTCTGATATTGCTGACCCTGCCTGGTTTGCTGCAACTCCGTCTGTCGAATAACCTCCATACGTGGAATCAGGGACAATAGATCTGTGATCTGGGCCGGGGCTGGAAAACCCGCTAACGTGGCCCTAGTGGGTGGGTTCATCCCGGTTAATATTATCTCCAATATGTCATGATTGCCTTGTAACAAAATATCTGCCGTCTCCCTAACGTCCATAATAAAATCTGCCAGCGTCTCCGCGGGACCTTGTACACGGTAGACCGTTTGGTTCAATAGCTGTTGTTTTGCCCTGTCGGGTAAAAACGTGTCGACTAGATCGTCCAAGAGCTGGTGTATTGGAGCGTCCTTCAGCACGGCTTCGGCCCATATCGCCCTTAGGTGACCGGCTTTTTTAGGCAGCAATGCGACCAATAGCTGCTTGTTGCTAGCCAGGTCCAACTGGACCACTCGGCGGATCGCTCTAAGGAAATCCAGCAGCGCGCGCGCCTCGACGCCGTTACAATTGGGCGCTGATGAGAGCAGATCCCTCACAACATTGGTAGTGTGGGGGTGCGCTGAGCGGTCTCGTGAGCTGCCAGGGCGCTGGCGATCTGATTGCCCACCGCTTGGGCCGTGGCCTGGACTACGTCCCGCCACTGGTCAGGACCGGGGTGTTGCTCCGCGTCTGACTGCAGGCTTACCGGTGCGGTAGCCACTATGGGCGTCATCGGCAAGGCGCCCACTGAGTTTTTAATATGTTCCTTAAGGAGGACCCTATTGGCCTCCAGGGTAGACATCGGGGTTAAACCCCATTTGTTACACTGGGCCACCGCTTGGGTGGCATTAAGATCATTTATCCAGGACGTACCCGGGGGTCGTTGTTCCCACTCAAATACAGGCTTTTCCGCCATTTCAATTTTGCTTCTGTTTCAAATTTTGAAAAAAATATCACAAACGCCGTAGGGAAGTAATCAATTTATTAATACACTCGATTTACCAGGTGGGGAGGGAAAACTGAACCAATACAGGTAGGTCAGCCAGGAAAATCCCTATTATTTACAAAATACATAAAAATTTTCCAATTAAAAATTAATTGTTCCATTAACTAATTAAATGAAACTTATTGTTTAGTGCCCAATTAATTAAAATTAAAATTACAAATACAAATTATATATATATATATTTTTTTTTATAGATTCCTTAATACAATACTTATAAAAAAGAATTGTTCCACTTTTAGTCAGTAATATTCGTTAGTGTGTTTGTTCAACCAATAAGTTCTCCTCAATGAGGTCCACTAAGGCATGGTTCCCTCTATCATACAAATGTATGCCATCTCGTCTATGGTTTCTATGATACACGGCGTGAAAAAAAATCCTTCGGTTTATTGGATGTGTTAAAATGACAGTGGTGCTGGGGTTGGCCAAGGTATGCAAAAAGGTGTTGAATCTAACTAATTTACTCAAAATGTTTGGTTCGGCTTGGGCTCTCGGAAAAATGGGCAAGCCTAAAATTAGTAAATGAATCGCCGGATATTGTTTCCTAATTAGTCTCAATAATGAAATGTACTGATCTTTAATACATTAAAATGGCAAACTGGAGAATATGTCATTAGTCCCCACCCAAATAATTAAGGGTTGTTGGGGGTGTTACAAACGATTTCTTTTTAACATATTTTTCAAATTGTGAATGGTGGCACCCGGAATAGCCACTCTGTACGTCATATTGATGAGGTGCTGGTTACGTTGCATGTAAAATTGTAAACGTTTGGTGAGTGAGTCACCAATAATTTGGACACCGCGGTCGTTGTTCATTTCTCCTTTTAACTTAAAATAATTCCGTAGGGTAGGGGAGAATTGTAGGCCTATTTGTGTAGCTAGACACGGCTGGGTGTCTTGGAGTGGATAAAACCGGTTTCTACTATGTGGATTGATAACTGCTCAAGTATAACTGGAATATCGTTGACCCCTTAATAACTTGTTGGGGTGACATTTAATACTAGCTGAAAAGAAAATATGGTAAACTTAATATAAGCTGTAAAGAAATATTAATCAATAGTTAACTGCCTCTCCACTCAGGTTACTCCGAGATTTCCCAAGCGAAATTTTATTTTCAGTCTTATTAAATCCTCTAATAGTTACTCATGTTTTTTTTTTTTTACACTTTTACATTTGTTTTTACAATTTTTTTTACATTAATTTTATATATTTTTTTACATTTCTTTTTTTTTTTTCTTTTTACTAGATTTTTACCTATTTATTTTGGAAAAGAGGACTACACTATTATTAACTTCGCTTGGAAAATAATTGGCGTGAAATCTCCTAGACAGTTGGATGTAACCCAAGCTTTGAGAGTACTTGTCACAGAACTAGTTATCACAAGGTATAATTAAAATAAATTGCAGCACACTTAATAAAACAAAATTAAACTATTTCTAAACTACTTAAATGAAATGAATGTAGAAGGCCGTCCAGAAGACTATTGGTTTTCGTATTTTTAATAATGGCTAAAGTGGAATTCACTACAAACTTTGATAAATATTTGAAATTTGCTTGGCAAGATTCACAATCAGGATATCTGACAATATTTATATAAATCTGAATATTTTTAATTTCTCAAATTCAACAAATGTGGGCACGAGGTTCAAAGGTGTGTTGTTAAATGCACTCACGCGTCAGTGAAAAAAGAAAATATATACCAAATTGAATTTTTAATTTCTCCTCCATTCATTTATTTATTGTTTATATTTCTTTAGCAAATTGAAAAAAAAGAGGAAAATGTACAGACAATGACAATGCTGAAATCACCGGATGCACGCGGTCGCAGCCTATAGACAGGTTTAAGAACGCACGACAACGGCCTGTCTACACCGCAGACACGCACCTCCGGCTTCCCACGGTCATAGTTCTCAGTATTTATTAACCAGAAAATTTGCATCACTTTATTGAAAATAATATTGCTCTAAATTAATTTGAGTAGTCTTCAAATTTATTGCGTTACTGTTAAATGCCAGGAGTGAAAGTCAGGTTTGCCGGTCGGCCGACATGCTCGTGACGACATGCTCGTGACATGCCCGTGCTGTGACCGACATGTCTGTGTCGGCTTCTCTCCCTGCAAGCTAATGGACCTTTTCACTTATAAAACATCTATATATAGATTGCCAAAACTGATCGCTCTGCCATTTCACTCATAAAAAAAATAATATTTATTTTATCACTCCGATCGCTCTGCTACCAATTGCGGGGGAATGGGCGAGAAAAGACAGAAAAGAAGGTTGATGGAAATGGTTCAGGTTGGTCCTGACTGGAAATAAATATTTTATTGACAGAGGCCGTGAGAGAAAATCTCTGGGGTATAGATTTCGCTGTTTCCGCCGCGTTAGAAACGCACGGGCTGGTCCGATGGTTTAGGCCGCGTGAGTGCTCGTTGACGGTTCCCTACAATCACAACCAGCTTTGATCAGCACTAAAAGTAATCTACCATAAGGGTAATATAGTTGTAAGATAATTAACTGGTGAAACATAATTAAAAGTAACTGGTTGGCTGCGATCCCCTCGTGCCCTAGTCTACCGAATCTCCACATTTTAGATGACTGCCTAAATCCTACCTATCGGGACTACTCCCCCCCCCCTAATGGTTAATTTAGCCTAATCGAAACATAATGGATTTTTATATCTATAATTTAGAAAAGGTTCTTAATCTAAGGCAACTTAGCTGACGAGCGGGCGTGAGCGGCGTCTCCCTCCGGGGCTGATCGCACACTGCTCTGACCGCCTGCGTACGGCACCCCTCCCAGACCCTAGCGCATGCGCACGCGATAGTTGAATATTCCGCCGCGCGTGGCGTTCGCCACATCAGCATAATAAAGAATATTTAAATCAGGTACTAAGTTAATATTTCTCATGTTATTTGTTTAAGCTTACACAAACTAAACCCATGTTCAGTCATGTTATGTTTCATTTTACTTCTCATAAACTTAACCCTTTCCACGCGTATTACGGGATTTCTCGCAACGTTATATTTACGTAAAACGCGTATTACGGTATTTCTCGCATTTGAATATTTTGAGATAAATATTTAAATTTAAGTGATAAAACTATACTAACGTGTACGTAAATGGTTATTGAGGTAATTTTGAAGACAACAGAAAGGATGACAACGTTTTTTGTCATCGTGACCTTCACACACCGTCGCCATGGCAACCGAGCGGCCATTGTGTGCTGCTGCGCCGCGCGTATTACGGGATTTCTCTGACCACCCAGATGAGTGTTTTGAGTTATTTCACACAAAAAAAAAAAACATTCTAGGGATACTTGTAAGTGCTTGTATGTCATCTATATTAGTAAACTTGTAAATAATTATTATGATTACATATATATTTTAGCTTAATCTAATTTAATTTTTTTATAGATTTATGAGTAAATAAACAGAATAATTGTTCAACAATGGGAATTTTACAAATTGCTGTATATTAAATATTGATTAAAAAATACCAGTTTGGATTGTGTTTTCTTAACAGTTGTTGGCCTTATAACAAAATTCTAAATAGAACTTTAAACATTTTTAAAATATTTTTTTTTAATTTATGACACGTTTAAAAGAAATAGCAAATTTCTTATGTAGCGTGCAAAGGGTTAAACTTTACCAGTGCTTTGCAAATATTATTTTTATAAATATGATTATATTCCTTTATATATGTTTTTAATAAAAACATCATTGCAGATAGCGTCTTTTTGTGTTTTTTAATTGTCAGTGCTAGAGTCTAAATGATAACGTATTTTTAATTGTATTTATATATAAAGTGGCCACACTACTGGTTAAGTGGTTAGTCAATTTCCAAGTTTGTTAATTATCTTTTTTGTTGTATGGTGCTGTTTGAAATAAATCATTTGTTCATATTACTTTGAACAGTTTGAACACTGAATATACACAGCGAGCAACAGGGTTGGCACGTAAAGCGTGCAATGAACAATTAAATGAAGAAAGAAATAGGGTCCCCGAGGCTTAGTGCCAGTTTGGAGGTTCCATAAAATATTTAAATCATAAATAACTTGAGTTCAAGAGCAACTCCATTGGGAAAAAATAAATTGTCATGAAAATGAATTTAATTAAATTTAGCAACATGTATTTGAACAGTTTGAACACTGAATATGTGTAGCAACATGTATATTTCCATCCTTTAAAATGGTGTGCTGTATCCAACCTGAGATAATAAAATGTGTACATTTACAAAATTAAAACAATTTACACAGCAATTTTTGAAATAGCCACACAATAAAACCAATGTATAAGTGTAGACTTCAATCTGTTAATGTGAAAATAATCGACGCAGTTACATTCAATGGCACTTCAAAGTCTATTAAATGAAATTTAAGTTTTACTGGTTTCATTTATATCAGTAGATAAGTTTGAGCAATGATAAATGAAGGAGCAGTGAATGGTTTAAGCAACTAAATCACTTTGACACCTGAGGTGTTGGCATTTGACTTCTCAGGTGCGATGGTGTGCATGGGGAGAGATTTACTAATTAAATATTTTTGTTGTAAACCAAATACTCTTTATATCAATAAAATTACTTAAAACATACAAACTAGGACTCTTAGTAGTGCTATTTATATAGCTATTCCAGCTATTCTTATTGTTTAAACTTGATTTCTGAGCTTCAATATTCACTTTAGGTACCAATGTTTTATCCCTGTTGCTATGGACATCTTCAGGGTGTGATGGTATATAGCTTGGAAGCAAAGAACAGAAAATGTTATGTTATTTAGTCATTACTTATAGCAACCATAAAGTCAAGAGTACTGGCACCAACAGCTAACTCTACACTGAACAAAACAAAACCGATTCCACCCCTAAGAATTTTGCTAAGAGATATTTGCTTGGAAGGATAGTTAGTAAGATTAATATACTAACATCTCTCTCTGTTATAAACTATGACTTTACTTGAAGAGTTGAGTCAAAGACCCTGAATTTTGTTCTTGCATTTGTCTTTGTTAACTACTGCTGTAATAACACCAACCATTTGAGACAACAATATAAGTTTTGTTTTATTTCTTGCATTAATATTACATCGATGAACTTAATTCTTTTTACCTAAGGAAAAATAAAAAAATTATTGAGACAGAATAATAACTTGTGATTGCAAGTCTGAAGCTCATGTGATGTTTTATTTAAAAAAAATAAATAGCTCCTGGAATCATGGTAGTTAGAATTGACTTTTACGGTTGATTTTTGATTTCAGGGATGATAATTAGTGGAATCGACGTTTTGAATCGACCCATACTTTATTTAGAGTATGGTAAATTTTAGTATATATATATATATGGTCATACTGGGAAATATGTAGGAGTACTATCTGTAAATAAATCATAGTTACTTTGAACTATCATACTGTAGTTTTAGTAATACTGTTTTGCCCCTTTGTCAAAGTGAGGAGACAAACTTAAACTCGTGGCCAGGGCAGACTATATTATAATCTCCATTTTAGTCAGTTTAATAAGTTAGTAGTTATTGTATAAACTTGAATTAGGAAAAATAACTATTATTTTTGCAGTTATATCCTGAGAACGGCAACAGTATGCTACACCTGGTGGCTTCGGAAAGATTAGAAGAAGCAGGACTATTCCTCTGCAACTACATAAACAATTTTGACCATATCAATCGACAGGTATTTATTTACTACTCACTTTGCTCATGTTTAATTTGTTCAGCTAATAACTCTGCCTCAACACTGTTGGATAGAACAGATAATATAACTGTCATTATTATGTGTGACTAACTTCTTACATCTTAGAAGATATAATTTATTTATAATGCTTATAGTTATAAGTATAATTTTATAATATTAAAAAATTATTGCCTTTCTTTATAAAAAATACATTGGTAGAGAAAAAAATTAAACCCTTATTGGATTACTACATTATGATTTGACTTGGTTTTGAAATGAATCTAATAATATGTATCCATTTTACAAGATTCATTTGTTGAAATGATGTTATTTATTTTCTAATGTAATATAATGTTGGATTTTACATTTTGATGCCATATATAGTGATGTAAAATACCCAAGACCCATTAGGCTAATACCTGTTCTTTTTATTTTTCAAACTGTGTAAGATCAATTGATTTTTACCCCTGAAAATGTTACTATCATCATTGTATAAAGTTCTAGAGTAGCCTATTACTAATTTTAATGACAAATTTATTTAATACCTAAAATTAACAACGTGTAAGTAAGTTCAGTCGAATCATCTATTGGAACCGTAATATTATTATTGAATATTGGGTAATATTCTAGGATAGCCCATGGTTATTTCAAGTTTATAATTTTATCAATAAATAAATAAATAATATATGTTTTCATTTAATATCCAAGATTTGTAAATACCCTAGAATTTTGAGTATTTATAAAAATC
This sequence comes from Stictocephala bisonia, assembly GCA_035578905.1. Taxonomy (NCBI): domain Eukaryota; kingdom Metazoa; phylum Arthropoda; class Insecta; order Hemiptera; family Membracidae; genus Stictocephala; species Stictocephala bisonia. The sequence continues at coordinate 164,132 of JAQJVL010000982.1, read as the reverse complement.
GTTTAATAAGAACTGTTAGATTCTTTAGTTTCTTTGTAATTCCTAACAAATGAAAAAGAGTATTTTAGAAGAAGAAAATTATTTACAAAGTTAAGAGGAATATAAAGTTTGTATTTTTAATTTTTTTTCTTATTAATATGGAGCCTAATTTAGTTCAACCAACATAATTCAAACCAAAACCACTTTGTACTACTACAAAAGCATCAGAGATCAAAGTTCTATTTGGACCAGGATTGTGAGAATGAACTTGGAACTGCCTAACTGATTAGACCATTCTAACTGAAACTAGCAAGTGGTCCCGCTATTTTACTCTAATACGCTACAAAATGTTGGTCCTTCGATCCATGTAAATAAAATAAAGTGATTTTGGTAATTACGATGCATTTTATATCAATTTTATTTAAATCTTCCAAGTTTCATCAAACAAAGTATCTGCCCACTGTAAGTTATTTTACTGTAACGTTAATGAGTAGTTAAACCAAATTTTAATTTCATTACTTTTATTTTTTTAATTATTAATTTAATTAAAAAATGTATATAACAGTGTTGTAATAAAGTTCATAAAAGTAAACAGTTTCAAGATTTATCCTGATTGCTACTTTTATGTTTCACTTGGTTTGAACTTTGCAAACAGAGTTTCAATATTCATGTTGTAAAATGCAAGGCAAATAACTGTGTCATTTTGAAAATAATAAGGATCACATTTAATATCTATGCAAGATTTTTCCTCCTAGAAAGTGAATGTTTAAATTAAAAGAATTTGGTGAAGAATAAATTCATAGTAATAGAAACCAATTCTTTCAATAGGTGTACTATAACATGTTGCCAGAAAGTCTACAGAAGAATAGCGATCTGTTTTACAGCCAGCTAATTGGAATATTTTATTCCAATTAAAAATTGGCTCAACAAAAACGTATGTTTTTTTAGGTTAAACTCAACTTTGCTTTCTAGCTACTAATAGCTGCAACTATTATTGGCGCTTTCTGCTAAATCTGTAAGGGAGCTTAACTCTCAACTAGATGTTTCATATTTTAAAAGAGAGACTTTAGTTATCAAATTAAGTCTTTATATAAAAGTAGCCTTACTTTAACAATACTTTAAGACAGTGTTGAGATTAAAGAGTTTAAAATAAAATATGATAGCCTTGAATCCAACTACAATTCTTTCTGCAAAATAAATCTTGAAATAATTAAGTTAAACTTACTTACTTGTTACTTGTTGTTTCCATCTGCAGTCCCATAGGAGGGGAATTGGATAGGTCAGGGTGCAACAAAAAGGGTCACATTTATAGAAAGGATAAATAGTTAATAATTAAGTTCAATACCCTTAGAAAGAAAACCTCTAAATTGTATGGAGTTAGTCCTACTAAATAAGATTTTAAATTGTATTTGAATTTTTAAAGTTCAACAATGTCCCGCAATCCCCTAGGAGGAGTTTGATAAAGCTTCATACTCATGTATTTTGACTTAGTTTCAAACAAAGTTAATCTATGGTACTGTGCATGAGTGCCCTTAAGTCGAGTATTACACTGATGATTGATAAAAATCGGTTGAATATTTTGGCTTTTGGTGTAGAGGATTGATTCGTAAACCTGGGACGGTCAATAGGCCCAATTCTTTGAAGGCTTCTCTACAAGTAGAGTTAATTGGCAAGCCAAGCATAGACCTGACTGATCTCTTTTGCCATAGAAATATCTTTTCCAAGTTCCCCTTACCTGCTCCCCATAATACTACTGAATAAGAAATATGTTGTTCAAAAAGCCCATAGTAAACGAGTTTTGGTAGCGGAACACTTCCATATGAGGCTACTCTCCTTAAGATAAAGAGTCCTCTGTCAAGTGAACCTTCCAATTTTTTATTTGTTCATTCCACTTGAAACCACTCCCCAGTGTCACTTCTAAAAAGTTTGCTGAATTGGAATTTTCTATGGTTTCATTTCCTAATTTAAGTGTGGGAATTTTATTGTTTTCTAAATTCAATTTTCTTTGAGTTTGAAGGCAAATATATCCAGTTTTTTTAAATTTAATTTTAATTTATTTTGAGAAAAAAGGATGCTAAATCAGATAACATTGAGGAGGGTTCAGTTTCTAGGCGGTCTACATGGCCTCCTGTAGTTATTAACGTTGTGTCGTCAGCAAAAAGAAAGAGGTTATCTATCAGAACAGAATTTGTTATGTCATTTATATAAATATGACATGAATGGTCATGGATTCGAACAAGTACCGGAATTCAAATACCTCGGAGTCACAATTTCAAATAAAAACGCAGAAGAAATTGAGATACAGCAAAGAATAGATTCAGCCAACAAATGCATTTATGCATGCAATAGATTACTATCTTCCGTAATTGTCACACAAAACAAAAATTAGGTTGTACAAATCAATAGTCATCCCAGTTTTGCTCTATGGATCTGAAACGTGGATACTAAATAAGAAAGAAGAAAAAAACTAATTGTCTTCGAAAACAAAGTCTTGAGAAAGATATATGGGCCCACATATGACCAAGGGGAGTGGAGAAGGAAACATAACAGGGAGATTAGAGACCTGTATAACGACGCAGACATTGTGAGTGAGGTCAAAAGTAGAAGTAGAAGAAGAGGTCAACTAAAGAAAGTTAGCAAAAATAACCCTGAGGGAAGGCGACCTCGTGGGAGGCCAAAACAAAGATGGTGTGACCAGGTTAGGCTAGATATACAGTGAGTTGGAGCCATGGAAGAGAATGCAGAGGACAGGTCAATCTGGAGAGGCTTTGTTGGTGCGGCTAAATATCACCTGCGATATAGATGGCCCTGGGAGTAAGAGTAAGTAAGTAAGTATTTATATAAATAAGAAAGAGGATGGGTCCTACAGATCCCTGGGGATTCCATAGGTTATTTTTTTGGGCAAAGAAAGCACAGCTTTAATTTAATGTGGAGATTTATTTGATATTTCGGTAACTTGGGAGCGATTTGAAAAATATGAGCAGAACCATGATGATGCAGTTTTATCTATTCCTATGGCAGCTAATTTTTCATGAAGTATGCCATAGTCCACACATTCGAAAGCTTTCGACAAACCAGCAAAACAACTTACCACCATCTGACCGGCCTCGGCCGCATCAATTACATCATTTATGAAGTCAATTAAGGTTAATTTCGTGGATTTATTTTTCCTATAGATATACTGCCTGTGGCATAAAATACTATTGGTTTTAAAACAATTTGTTAATAGTTTGGCTACCACCTTCTGTATTACCTTGGATATTGAAGAAAGAAGCGAGATGGGGCGGTAGTTCCCGATTTAATTTTTTAAAAAGTGGCTTGGCCTTAGTATGCTCGCATTTATTCGGAAAACTCCCTGATGTCAGAAACATATTTATTATGTAGGTCAGTGGTTCTGCTAATTCCTCCTTATAGAATTTAAGGATATACATACTGATTTCTTCTAACCCTGTAGAGTGTTTGGGTGACAGTTTTGAAAAAAATTTGCATGAATTCAACTATGGTGGTTTCAGTGAATTTTTCCAGATTAAAATCTATTTTGTTGGTCCTGGGAAAACCAGATAGTGAAAGGTTGTCTGGATCATCATTCACTGTATGTGCAATATTTACAAAAATGTATTAAATGTTTCTTCAATCTGAAAAGGGTTCTCTATGACGTTATTATTTATTTTTAACTTAACGTTGCTATTTTCCTTAGTGTTTATATTTGGCCTAATTTGATAGATAATACTCCAAGACTCCCTGGATATATTCTGAGCTTGAGATAATTTGTTCATTGCCCATTCTGACTTAATTTGCTTAATTTTTGTTCTATAAAGCTGTATTTTTTAAAAATAGAAATTCATTTTTTTTAAATCTTGAGTTAGCTTCCAAACTGAATATTGATCAAACATTTCTTTTTTTTTAATTTGACACTACCTCATTAAACCATTTATTTTTATTACTTTTTTCATATATTTTTTTCTTTTCATGGCATGTTATGTCAGAATAATGTAAAAAGGTGTTTGTACAATTTGCATTCGCCTCATTCAAAGTGATTGAATTAAAAATTTCAAACCATTGCTCTACTTTCAGTCTGTGTTTTAACTCCAAAAGGTTTTCATCTGTAATGTTTCTAGATTCAAATATTGTTTGTACGGTTTATTGTTTACACTATTGATTGAACTTGTTTGAATAACTATTAATACTGCCATATGGTCCGAGATGTGAGGTTCTATTATTAAACTATAATGTACATCAACATTTGTAATAATGTTGTCTAGACATGTTTTTGTTGTATCAGTAATCCTAGTAGGCTCTGTGAAATTAGTTTTTAATCCAAAACTATCTAAAATATTTGAAAAACTTACTTATTTGATCTTGATTAGTTAAGTCATGTCTATAATAAAATCATCTCCAATTATTAATCTATTTTTAATTAAATCTATATTAGCTAAGTAATTTTGTAGTTTGTCAAAAAATGCATCTAAATTGGAAGCATCTAGTGGCCTATAGACAATATAAGGCTGCTTACCAATACAAAACTAGATATCTGAAATTTCTAAAGTTGATTCTTCAACAAACAACTGTGCTAACTGAAACGGTTTTACTTCTTTCATGTATTTACAGCTATCTTTCAATAAAATAACTACACTCCCCATCCTTTTCACTTCTCTACAATCTTAATATTGATTATTTTATACCCTTGAATTTTTAACACTGACAATTTTTTATGGTCAAGTCCATGTTCACTAATGAGAACTATAACTGGGTTTTCTGTCATTAAAAAATCTTCCAGCTCATCTAATTTTGCTAGTGAGTTCCATAATATTTAAATGTATCACTATCAAATCGTTAGAAATATTGGTACTACCTAATAAACCCCCATTTTAAAATGTTTTCCCTTCACATAATTTGTTTTTCCTATGTTACATTGCACAGTAGGCCTTGTTATGTTTTTCTGTGTTTAGGACTTGATTTTGGTTTATTGAGTTATTAGAGTTGTTACTAGGTGAGGAGATATGGCAAGAGATTAAATGACATAGAATAGATTTGCCCTGTCCATCCTAGTGGTAGCCCATGTTTTGTGTAACAACTTTCATTAATCTTATTATTTAATTCAAAGAGTGTCAAATTTTCTGCAGCACAAAATTGTCTAAGAAGACTGTTTCGGTACCTGATATTGTTGTTTTGTGTACTAGTGTCAAATATGTAAGGAGTCTCTACAAAGACAAATTTTTTAGCTCGATCCACAGGTAATAATATATTTAGCTCCACTTTAATCCTTCTATCCCTCCCTCCGATACGTCAATTGTCCCTCACACAGACCTCATCATCTGTCCATGGGTGCTCCAGGCAAAATCATTGCTTGGACACCATAGCCTCCACATCCCCCAGTCTCTTCACACATTACTTGGCATGACTATCACCCAGAATGCTCACTCTAGGCTTAGGCTTGACCCTCTCAGTTAAACGCTCCCTGACAGCCTCGGACAGATCATTCTCACCATCACTCAAACCACCCAGTAAATCGAAAGAGTTTGAAAATGCCACAGAACTAGTCCCCACTCTACAATCCCAGACCGCCTGGTTTCTATGTTTAAAAGAGGGAAAACTTGACCTGTCACGCCCAACAATGCTTGACCACCGCTCTCCTCCCCACTTCCCTCCAATTTCAGAATTTTCTCCCTCAATTCCATTACCTGGATTTCTTTTAAGATTAGGTTATTTGACAGGTTTAAGACAGGTAAGGTTAGTTGAGGTATTTATGGTGAAATGGAAAAATAAAATAGGTTTACAGGGTTGATGAAGGTTATTAAGAATGATAATCTTCTTCATCAAAAAACGTCTTCTTCAATGTTCACACAACCTTGGTCGGTCTAGGGAGCATGTGAAGAGGAGGTGCAATCAAGGTTATAGGCCCAATCCTTTCCAGGTGGGGGATTTGGTATACACTAGAACCCCGATAATCCGAACTAATTGGGACCGGACCTGGTTCGGATTACGGAAAATTCGGATTAACCGAAAAAAAGTTTATAAAGGGGAATTTGTTATATTAAACATTGTTAACGTGATATTTGTACATAATAATGCTACAAAGAGCATAAAAAAGCATTCCTCTAGCTTCTAAACATTTAATTTAAACGATTAATTAAAAAACGTAACAAAAATAACCTAAAGAACTGACTATCGTTGTTTTATAACCAAACACTGTACTACACTTGGCAGTAAATGGGAGTGTAGTTCGGGCAGTCAATGATAAATACTGTTCTGTGTAATTTCTAAGTTGATCGAGTTCAAATGTCCGTTGGGTGGCAGCATCTTGCGGGTTCCCAATGCGTGAAGACAACGGCGCGTTGCGCGCATCCCCCCACCCATTGGCTTAATCCCGCCTCTGCCACGCACGCAGTGTCTGTCTGACGTCCGGTCTGAATCGTTCGGCCATTACAGTGTTTGTTTACTTTTGGTACTGTGACTTGACATTGTGTTCTAACATTGTGACTGGTTTTAGTGATTAGTGTAATTAACATACAACAATGGCAACTAAACGAAAACATACGACTTGTTCCTTAAAAGAGAAACTTGAGGTTTTGAATCGCTTAGATAAAGGTGAAAGCGCAGTAAAACTAGCTGTGGAATTTGGCGTAGGAAAAGCTACGATTTCTGACTGGAAAAAAAAACCGGGCAAAGCTAGAACAGTTCTGCACGGCCTCCTCTAGCCAAACTCTCGAAAATCGCCAAACATCAAAAGTTTCGAAATTTGACAAAGTTGATGAAGCTCTCTATTTGTGGTTCGTACAAGAGAGAGAAAAAGGTACACTTAAGTGGGCCTCTTGTACAGGAAAAAGCTATGCAGTTAAATAATTTAATGAATGGCGATGAATCGTTCACTGCGAGCAATGGATGGCTGAACCGGTGGAAGATGCGTCATGGTATCCGCCAGTTGACGATTACTGGAGAGCAGCTCTCTTCAGATAATGCGGCGGCACAAGCTTATTTGGACGAGTTTTCTGATGTTATAAGTGAAGGAGGCTATTCTCCTCAGCAAATATACAATGCTGACGAAACCGGCCTAAACTTTAAAGCGTTGCCGAACAAAAGTTTAGCTTCGCAGCAAGAAAACCGTGCCCCTGGATATAAAATGAACAAAGAGAGGGTAACATTGATGGCCTGTAGCAATGCCACTGGTAACCATAAATTACCATTAATGATGATTGCGAAAGCAAAAAATCCGAGGGCGTTTAAGAATGTAAACATGAAGTCCCTACCGGTTTACTACACTAATCAAAAGCGAGCGTGGATGGACATGGCTCTATTTAAGACTTGGTTTCACAACCAATTTGTGCCGGCAGTCAAACGCTTCAACAAAGATAATGACTTGCCAAATAAGGCAATCCTATTTGTCGATAACGCTCCATCTCACCCAGACGTCACTGAACTTGAAAGTGGCGAAATCAAGACTATGTTTTTGCCACCCAACGTTACAGCATTGTTGCAACCAATGGACCAAGGAGTTCTCCAAGCAATGAAGCTAGCCTATCGCAAAAAGTTTCTCCGCACTCTTATAGAAGAAGATGCTACACTAACTTTAATGGAGAAAATCAAAAGAGTAACGATAAAAGACGTTGCGTACTGGTCTGCTGAGGCATGGGATGGCGTCACTGAACAGGCAATTCGAAAGTCTTGGAGAAAGCTCTGGACTTCCCTTAATTTCGTCGATTCTCCAGATGACTGTTGTGATCAAGGACCCCTGCTTCAACTGGTGAGAGAAATTCCCGGTTGTGAAGACGCAAACAATGCTGACATGGATGAATGGGTGGCAGGAGATCCCGACACCCACGAGAATCTCTCAGATGAGGACATCGTAGCTGCGGTGAGTCGTCGAGAACCTGAGCCCGAGAGCAGCGATGACGATAACGAGGGAAGCGGCACCGGCGGCAGTGAGCTAGTATCGCACTCCGACGCAGCAGCCGCATTTGATCTTGCCCTAAGATACGCAGAGCAAAGCCCCGTGTCTACACCTACTGACCTATTGTTTCTGCGACGATGGCGCAGCACTGCTTCTTCAAACAGGTTTTCTTCTTTAAAACAATTGAAGTTAACTGACATGACTAAACTTTCTTAAAATTTGTAATGTACTGTACTCTACTTTACTTGATATACATTTATATACTACCTGCCTATCTTTTAAGTTTACTACCTGCCTACTCAAGTTGTTTATTTGTATATTGTACTTTGGAAGGAGTCTTATATGATATACTGTTTAAGCAAGTAGGCCTATATTATATTAATTATTAAAGTAAGAACTTTAATTACTAATTATATTTTTTCCTTTTTAAATTAATGTTGTTATGTTATAATTTTTATTACTACAGTACTGTTTAAGCAAGTAGGCCTATATTATATTAATTATTAAAGTAAGAACTTTAATTACTAATTGTATTTTTTCCTTTTTAAATTAATGTTGTTATGTTATAATTTTTATTACTACTGTATGTTTTTTGGTTCTTTGCTTCGACACAGGCGCCACGGAGTGCGAGTTTTTTATTTTGTTGCTGGACTCACAAGTAAATTGTTTGTATTGTGCTTTTTTAGAATTAACGTTGGCCACAAATACTGGATACTGTGGTCAACTTTCTATTCCTACAATGTCATTGTTTTTGTGTTTTACTTTTTTTAAAGGAATAAATTTTCATTATTTTCAATATACTGCACTTAAAACCTAAATAAACCGTTTTCGTTGCAGAAACATGTACAGTACTGTTAATTGCTCACCCTTCACTCTAACTTGCACTTAAAAAAAAAAAAAAAAAAAAAAAAAATCGGCGCAGGCCGCCGGTTCGAATTATCCGGAAATTCGGACTAACGAGGTTCGGATTAGCGGGGTTCTGGTGTATTGTCAAGCCCATCCGGTCAGTTAGGCCGTGGAGAAGAGGGCTGCTAAGTTGTGTTTCAGGTGGTCTGGTCCCCACCGTATCCAGAGGTTTTTTTCACCTGTTACTGCCTTACTGGTAAATCTCCAGTCTGGCAGGGTTTTCCGGAAGGCTCATATGTCTCACATCTAAAACTTTACCGAAGAGTGGTTCCAGCTGCTTGGAATGGTAATACGGGGGAGTGTCAAGGAGTAGAGACTGTTCACCTCCTTGTTTCCCCAAACTCTACCTGGTTTTCCACCTTTCTCTCTTTTCTTAGCTTGGCTTTCTCTCTTTTCTTAGCTTGGTCAAGCTACTCTCCAAGGGGTTCTCCGGGCTCAGAACCCACTTCTCTAACTGCAGGAGGGCAGTCAGAATCACCACTAGAGGCACCAAAACTCGCCGATTAAACTTGAAAAACATCTGGCGTTTCTGGAGGTCAAGCACCATACCACATTTAGAAATGCTGCCCCTAAGATGCAAGAAACCGCCAGGTCCTTGGCAACAAGAAAAACCCAACTCCAAGAATATCCTTCAATCTTGAAATGTATGCCTAAAGAAGAATGGGTAACGGAGATTGGGATGCCGTCCAGCAAGTAATAGAAGGCTCGGTGTGCCTGACAAGTCCTAAGGCATCAAGAGACTCAAAAAGAGAAAAGGTGATGATACTGCATGCGAACTAGAATCAAGAAGAGCTAAACACACAGTATCACCCAAAGAAATGAAAACGCCAGGATACACCAATGTGACCGCACTAAGTCCAAGGGAAGCCATGCCAGCAAGGAATAACCAGCACTCCTGTTATTGACATGCACTACAGGCAATGATGAGCTATGGTAACTCGCAACAACGCGGTGAGCCACTGTGGAGGCAAATCCCCGCCTAAGCGTTTCCCGCACCACGACCTCGAGCACGTGGGCAATCACGACGTATGTGACCAGGTTGGTCACAGGCAAAGCAAACAACAGGAGACCATGACCCTCCACTAGCCGACTCGCACCTACGGACATAGCCGGTCGACGGGTGGGGAGAGCAAGATGACTAGTGATGTAAAATGCCTGGACATATATAAGTCAGGGCAAAAGCCCTAAATCCATAAACGGGCATTTACAGTATATACTATAAATGTTAATAGAACTCAAAAATAGAGAAAAGTGTTATGACCCCAATTATTAATAAATTTTTAAATCTCAACATACATATATTTATATAGGCATATATATATATAAAGGATATATCTATATTATCAAAGGAAAATATTTTGTGTCTTTCATGATATATAGAACATTTTAAAATATTGGTTTACTAAAGTGTTTAACACATAATTGTTGGTTTTATAATTAGGAAAAGATATTCAGAGTAAAAATAAAATTTATTATTATTATTATTAATATTTTTCTTACACATGTTAATTTTTTTTATAAGCAATATCAACTATTTGCTGAATGAACTAATTAGGTTTATAAGATTATTTTCAATACAAAATCTCTCTACGAGGTACGTCCAGAAAGTAAGTTCCGTTTTGTAATAAAAATAATTTGTCTACAGATACAGAAAAAATATTTATTGCACTAAAATCTACAACTCTTAAACTACTTTTCTACATAACTGCCGAAATTTTGCAGGCATTTGTCATAGCGTGGCACAAGTTTTTCTATGCCTTCTTCATAGAAGGTTGCCGCCTGTGTCTTCAACCATTTGGAAACATTTTCTTTCAGCTCTTCGTCATCGTTGAAGTGTTGACCGCCAAGGAAAGACTTCAGATGTAAAAACAGATGAAAGTTGCTAGGAGCGAGGTCAGGGCTGTATGTCAAACACGTCCCAGCCAAATCCCTGTATGAGGTTTTTCGTCACATTTGCAGTGTGTGGTCGTGCATTGTGAAGAAAAACAACACCTTTGGACAGAAATCCTCGGCGCTTATTCTGTATTGCGCGGCGCAATTTCCTCAGTGTCTCGCAGTAAACTTCTGCATTGATTGTTTGACCTCGTGGTAAGAAATCAATCAGTAAGATGCCTTTCCTGTATCATCTTCTGTAATCAAAGATGGACGCCCACTTCGTTCTTCATCATGCACTTCATTACGTCCTTCATTAAACTGTCGGACCCATCTTCTCACCATTGAATCACTCATCGCATTTTGTCCGTAAACCTCGCAAATTTGCCGATAAATGTCAATCGGTTTCACTTTCTTAGCATTCAGAAAACGAATCACAGATCTGATTTCACAAGCGGCGGGATTTTCGATCAACACCGACATTTTAAACAAGCACAACAAAGCGTACAAGACTGACAGCGATCTCAAAATGGCGCACGTTTCTTCTCCTTGATACAGAGCGTCTGCCGCGCATGCGCGGAACTGCGATCGCAGCGCTGCAGCGGATATAAATGGAAATGGAACTTACTTTCTGGACGTACCTCGTATTACAAAATTGTCATTGGGTAAAAGAACAAAATTGTTTAATCTTAGAATTTAGTCTCAGAGAAACCACTGAGGATGCCACATCACAGTATGGGCGAAACTTCTGGTCATCTTGTAAATATTGTAGATAGTACCTTGCCCCGGTTGTCACCGGAAACTGTAGATTCTAGTTAAAATTGTTTAATGTTTTATCACAAAACAACCATTAATAGACAAAAAATATCAAACACTTATTGAACACATGATGGCTTTGCTCCCATTCAATGCCTCCAATCATCATCCTTCCATAATTTGTCTCCCAGCTTATTTCTTTGTCCAGCCCCCTTGAATGAAAAGTGAGTAATTTTATGTTTTTATTGAAACCAGTAGGAGTAGGCCTAATGAATTCACAATGAGAATATATTTATCTGATAATGTTATTGAAAATATCTTTTTCAATAGTTTATACTTTAGTTGTTCTTACCCTTAAAAATAATTTCCATTCTACTAATGTAATTTATTATAAATTAATCTTAGTCTAATTTTTAGAATTTATAGGGTGCAAAAAATGTACTAAACAAATCTACAATATTTTAAGGCACTCAGATATGATATGGGTTTTTTGCAAATCCTATACGGAAGTTTTAAGGACTATATTTTAATAAGCTCAAGGTTCCTTCAATAACTGCACCTTTGATAATGGTCTTGAAGTAAGTTTTAGGAACTCAATAGTGATCTTGAAGAAATGTATAGGCAGTAGGCACTCAAATAAAAATTTACAAGTAGTTAAAGGTTAAAACTACTTTTTTTATTGGGTGCTACAGTTTTTGGGTGCTCAATAATTGCTTTGGGCAAATGCCCATTTATAAATATCCTGCCCACTGGACATTTTCCCGGCCCACATCACTAACGATGACCGGTCTGAGAACTACACGCTGCACGAAACAATGCACAGCTGATGCAGCTCACGAAAAGAAGAAGGAACACCAACAAAAACTAATCTACATCGTTCTTCAGGAGAGATGTCATCCAAGATGACACAAACTGTTTCAGTCTCGGAAAGTGTGAGGCGCAACGCTCGATGAGCTTCCTTGATAGAGGACACGTAGGCTGCCAAAGACTCGCCCCTACGCTGTGAACGATAAAACTTGTCCATGACCAGCCTTGAGTCGAATGGATAAGGACGAAGAAAAAATGTCTCGATGGAATGAATCCACTGAGACATCACTGGCCACGATAGAACTTAGCAAAACCCCAACCTCTATAAAAAAGGATAATCAAACGAAGCAAGTCTCCAGATGCATGCCGTGCATCTCTCTAAGTCTCAGAAAGATATCTAGGAACTTCCAAAGTTCCCCTGGGTCCAGCCCATCGATCACAGGGAGACTTTGAATCATGGGTGACAATGGATTGGGCAGCTTCTGGTAGCTCAGCTGCAGAAGCTGAGAAGAAAAAGCAGGAGCTGAAGCAGAAGGCTCAGAAGGAGCCTCAGGCACTGTAAGTAATAATAATAATAATAAATCGTTTATTTCCGCAATTATGTACAATGTGAACAAAACAATATTTTCTTGGAAAAAGTAAATAACTACCAACATCCAGGTAACTGGTAGTTATAACACAAATAATAGATAAAATAAAGTCACTCTTAGGTGAGTCTTCTTATAAATCCACTTCATTGAAGCGTCCACTGTGAAGCGTATGTAAAATAATATAAAAGTAATCTACTTAAATAAGCTATTAAAAGTATATACATTATAAGTTTTATTGCAAAGTAAATTAACAAACTATAGATGTAAGTGTGCTGATATCTGTAATATCAATTAACCACTTTTTTAGCATTTTTGAAAATAAATTAAACCTGTTTATTTTTTTAATTTCTTGTGGTAACAAGTAGAAACACTTTGGGCCTAAAAACAAAAATGTTTTAGAGAAAATACTTCATTGACCCGAGGCCTGATAAAATGTTGTTGTGTTCTACTTCTTGTTTGATAGAATAAATTGACTGTACCAGTGTTACCACTCATCTTGTAAAACATTTGAAGAACTTTGAAAATAAACAGATTTTTTACTGTTAATATTTTAAGTTGCTTAAATAGTTGTTCAGTGTGATCTTTTGGTTTTCTAAATAAAATTATACGAATAAAATACTTTTGTGTAACAAAAATCTTATTTAATAAATAATCATGAGTTCCGCCCCAAAACTCGATTCCATATCGCAAACGAGAATCTACAAGTGCAAAATATAACGTCCCTAAAAAGGAAGCATCGCATATATTCCTCAGAAAATAAAATGTTCTAATAGATTTTCTTAACTCTGCATGAAGTTTACTTATATGTACTTTCCAACTCACTTTACTATCCAGCCAAATCCCCAAATATTTTACTTCGCCTACTTGCTCAATTTTTTCACAATTACAGTGGTTTACGTCTAAGCATGAAAATGAATGATATTTATAATCATAGTCAAAAGAAAAGCCAAATAAATCAAAATTTAGAATTTTAGTATTTGAAACATTAACGGTCATTGCATTACTGTTACACCATGTCCTCAACAAAAATAAATCATGTGCAATGGAGGTTAATTTCTTCCCAACTATCAAATGAATAAAAAAAAGCTACGTCATCCGCAAAAGCTGTTATTTGTCCATAAAAAGGTTGCCCTAAAAGATCATTTATAAATAAAGAGAACAGATCAGCTGATAGTACCGATACCTGCGGAATCCCAATACTATTGCAGCTTTCATCGCTTAAACAATTTTTTACTTTAATTTGTTGTCTTCTACCATTTAGAAAGGACCTAAACCAGTCAGCAGCCACACCACGAATCCCAGCAGCTTCCAGCTTAGCCAACAGTAAGTCATGTGTGACCAAGTCGAAGGCTTTTTTGAAATCAATGAACAGTCCTGATACTTTTCTATTACAATTTAAATTATTGTAAACACTAGTAATAAAATCCCTGACTGCATCCTCAGTGCTTTTACCTTTTTTGAAACCAAATTGTCTATCAGAAAGAGATTTATTAGTTTCAAAGTAATTTAAAACTCTGCTACGCATCAACTTTTCAAATAATTTAGAAAAAACTGAAGTTAGGGTGATTGGCCTGAAGTGCTCAACTAATTCAGAGCTGCCATGTTTATGTACAGGAACAACAATGTTTGTTTTTAAAATAGAAGGAAAATCCCCCTCTTAAAACTTAAATTAATTATCTTAACAAGAGGACATCTTAACAAGTTCCATTGTCTCAGCCTGTGGTCTTAATAAATTTGGCGACGGCAAGAAGAAAGGCCGCTGACCCAAAGTAGTAGTGGTTGTGGAACCAGAGAGTGCCTGAAAAATTTCCTTAAGCATTGACACACTCTCTAGGATCCACGCCTTATCCGACGGTTCCAACGCCGGAGCCTGGTTGACCATCTGCAACCGGGCAAGCAGATGCCCAAGGCGGCAGGCTCTGTCACGCTCTACTGGAGGTTCCAACTGAAGGTCTTCCAAAACCCCTTTCCAATCTTCCACCTTACGTTTATACACCAGCAATTCATCCCCAACCTCCCGTACCCGTGGACAACTTTTCAGAGATTCACAACATCACTCTCTGGAGTCACACTATGAACCCTTAGCTAAAAAATTAATTCTTCCTTCACAAGGAGCGCGACACTATGTAGATAGGCCATAACAACAAGAAAAATTTTCCAAGAGCACAAAAGAACGACAACACCAACAACAACCATTGTTACACCAAAAACTCAAAGTAGTAAGACGGTCATTATTGACCTACCAACTTGCAAGAGACACCAGTCAATAACGAGCAAAAATTTAAGATTTTTTCTTTTTTTTTTAGGTAACCACGCTCAGCTACCAATTGAGACCCATCACCCAGCCAAATAAAAGAAGTCGAGCTGTAACGGGGGATGGCTCAAGTCCAGAAAGTGTACTGTAGGATCACGGGTGACACTCTGAAGGTTAAAACAAAACTGGGCAGCTAGGGGAAAAAAAACGATTTATTGAAAAAAGTAAATGAAACCCAGGCAGAAGACCACATCAGCAAAATAACAATTAATGTAATAATAAACATATTATACACAGAAATGAAAAAAAAAAAAAAAAAAAACAACATATAACATATCAACAAAGAACAGTAGTGCCTATCTGCAGAAAAGCCATAAATTTAAAAATTGTAATTTCTATTAACAGTAAATAAAAATCAAACTAAAAAATACAATAATATGAAAGAATGTACTTTAAAACATTTAGAAAAATTAAACAGAACAAATCATCCGGCAATTTGGCCCACATCCCATAATTCCACCGAGGCTAGGAAGTAGGCCAGTGTTTCTATGAGCCTCGGAATTGGAAAAATTTTAAAACGTTAAATTAAATAAGCAACCTTCTTTTGGTAAAATTTAAAGTAAGAAAAATAAAATAGGATGGAAAATAGACCGCGCGGCGAAGGTCCGGCCTCGAGCCCGCCGAGCGGTGATAGGGAGGAGACGGGTGGAGGGCCCAATATGCCTGCAGTCCTGGAAACATTCGCTACAGTCAGACTTTCCCACGCTTGCTTCTAAAATAAGTTACGTTAATTGTTACCTACGGATGCACATTCAGTACGTTTCCAGACTGCGTGCGATATATTTGCTTGTGGTTTAGCGTGTTAGGAATGTTTACTCGTGTACGATAAACAATTATTTAGTTGGTTATATGTTTGTTTTTATCTAACTACTGTAGTGTAATAGGTCAGTTTGTGTGTTTTTTTTCTTTTTTTTCTTTTTTTCTTTTAAGTGTGTTAAGAGTCTGCAGAGCCATACCGGTTTAATTCTCATAAAAACAACGTTATTTTGAATCCATATTTTTATCATTATTTATTTACCAAACGTTGTGTATGAGGTGTCATTTAAAATGCTATCATATTGCGCATTGGGTTTGCTTTTGATATTATGAATACATACGCCTAGTTTTGAAAAATAGGTGAAAATAAAAACTTCAAACTAAATAAATTTTATATTTATTCTATTAAACTAATTATGAATCCACAAAGCAGTTCAACGAGTAATTTCACTCTTGATCAAATACAATTTGTTTGGAAAAGACTGTTTAAAAATAACTGTTAAATTTTGACACGCGTGATCATTTGTTCGGTTCGGAAAAAACATTGTTGTAATGAGATTTAAACCAACATGGCCGACAGCCTCTGCAGACTCTTAAGGTTGTAAAAATGGTGAATGTAGATCCTAAATGTTTTATTCTTTTAGTGGTTCCTGCCTCAACTATGGCTCGCTTTATTCCTAAAGTACCCCAAGGAAAAACTACTAGAAGTCAGGGTAGGGAAATTATTTGGAGAGTAAGTGAGTTCATGGTGAATGAGGCCAAATTAAGAGATGAACAACGAATCCCCGTAAAAAATCGTTAGAACGAACTGCAGTTGCATGTAGCATTTCAAAAACTCTTATAAAGGAAATTCGGCGTGAAAAGTGTTTATTGAACACTTCAGCGGAAGGAGAGTGTTCGTTCACAACTCCCAAAAAATACAACAGAAACACAACAGCGACAGAACTAGACGATTTCGACAAATGTGTCGTTAGAAAAACCGTCCATGAGTTTTATAAAACTGACGAGTCACTCCCAACTCGTCATTTTTATTTTAAACCAATTTAAATAAAAATTATATGTATTTTAGCGATACGGGAAATCACAGAATTATTTTTCTTAGTGACAGTAAGAAGTATATATTTCTTAGTTACTTAATATCAATTAAAGTTATTAACTGATTTATAATTTTTTATGATATATTTAATTGTTGTTATTGATATACAACAATTTGTTTTGATTTGTTAACTTTCAAACTCTTAACCTATTTGATGTTTTTATTTTAAATACTGGTCTAATTATAAGAGATACCAAAATACAAATACTCCGTAAACGCGTAAACAATCACCCTTTACGATCTGTCTGTGACCGCCTCGCTCAGAGTCGATGTTTTTATATGACTAGTAGGCCAGCCAGGAGGCCGGACCTTCAGCGCGCGTACTATACTGGTTTATCATAAATTCCGAATAAACAATAGTACAATCGACAAAAAAATGACATATACAAAACAATTAGTCCTTAAAATAAAAAAATCACAAAATTAATCAGTGCCCCATAATATCATTTTTTAAACTATAAATAATATTTCAACAAAATTAATAACAAGTCAAATAAACCTCTAAAAACTTAATAATAAATAACAAGCAATTTTAACAAATATACACTCTTAAAAAATATGGCCTATATAATAATAGTAAAAAGTTAGTAACAAGTTTTTTTTTAATTTGGGCTGTGTTCTTTTGTAAAGTAAAAAGTCTATTGTCCTAGGCCTAGCACTTTAGTCAATGTCTTCCACACATAGCAGAACAGATATTGTCACAAACCTCCAGCTCAGCCGTCAGGGACAAAAAGGAAAGGACTGACCGAGGACAGAAGCAGGCTCCCTAAAGTAGTAGGGTGGGCAGCAGAGTAGCAGAAATTTGACTCTATTCACCAGGTCCTCAGGCCAGGCCAGCACAGTCCAAGTGGCAGAAGATAGGCCGGTGGCAGGCTGAGGGAAAACATCCTACACGAGGACCCTGAACTGCATAGCCAAAGTTAAGTAAAAGTACAGAGTGAAACAGTTTTACAAAAGCATTAGGAAGTGTAATAGGCCAGGTTGAAAACATAATTGGATCTAACAATAATTGAAAAAGATTAATTTTAGGCATACAAATTTACTGACAGAAATATTTAGGTTTAAACAAAATTGCAAAAAGAATTACGTTTATAGAAAAGCAAAATGACAAAACTGAAAAGGTAAACTAGGCTACGGGCACTGAAGAGAAATAGCCTGAAAAATGAACATAAAAAATTATAAATTAGTAAGAAATACTTAATGTAAGCACTTGACAGTCTGTAAAAAACATTTAAAGTTATAATTGAATACAAGACAAGGTTTAATTAATAAAATAAACGATGAAAAGCAAAATTGTGCACATGGTCTCGAACTTAGAAAATGTAAATCAAACCTATGGAAAAGAACACAAGAAACAATCTAACAAAAACTGAATATTGCAAGATAAAAATTATTATCACACAAAAAGGTTTTCGCAGAAAGGGTGATTAGGTGTTAGAAATCAAAACAAATTAAACAACTTACATTTAGTTAAAATCTACCCGAGCATGGTCGAACGTAAAAAAGTGCTGGAAAAGTCAAGTCGAGGTGACGACAAAAAACAGGCCAACCAGACAGACCGGGAGCTGGAATCACAGACAGACCAGAGTCCGAACCAACAGTCACGCAAGTAAGAAGCAGACAGCACAAGTACAAATCTTGGGCAGCCTCGCAAACAAAAGTGTAGAGTAACAAAATATACCGGTCAAAAGACTCGGTACAATTTGTACTATTGAGTGGTATGAATAAAATTGGCAAAAGCTGAATATAGATTTAGCAAATGTTAAAACCCATATGAACAACATTTTTCTACCTTAGCTTAGATCGAGCTAAGGCGATATGCAGAAAATCGCCACACCGTTCTCTAACGTCGAGCTTGAGGCTCGTCTGGCCATTTAGGCCCATATCTGCAAAAGGATGGTTCTAATCCAATTGCACCAGTCACATTTTTGTGCCTCAACTGGTATTCGAACACAGGCCCCGCCGACTCCCTGACCACTGAAGTCACGTTTAACTAGCACTGGAGTTGCGACGGTTTTAACCACTAGACTATTGAGGTGCGACACGGTATTGGCACAAAAAACTGGTTCCAAACAGCTAACACTCTGAGCGGGAGAATTTTGTACTGCGATTTTGAAGTATATAGCTGTAGTTCTTCTCTTTGCCACTAGTTCTGCTCATAAAAGGTAGTGCTCTCTAGTGAAAATATTGTCTCAATAATTAAACTGTTGTTTGGTTTGTTTATTCACTATTTAAATAATGCTAAACACAGAACAAGCCCAGCTCGAGGTGCTACCTCAATGGGTTAATAACTTTTTGAAATTTTTAAAGGAATTGGGGCTGAACTGTCCAACACCTCTGGTCGGATTAGAGACTTGCAGCAGTTGTTTGAAAAAAATTATTACTCCACAATAAACTGTACAGTGGTAAATATGTTATATAAACCCTTATCAGGCAGTCCAGAGGTGCTGTAGTGTAAATAATTTACTACACATATATTAATATAACGTTCAAGATTATAGTTTACAGACATTTTCCAGGACATATAATTTGTCCTAGGATAACAAAGGGAGTACAACTTGATTTTCCTTTGTCCCAGGCGTTTTTAAGGCAAATTTTATGTTCTCATATATGTGCCAGGACAAATTACAAGTTGATGGCAATGTTTGTCTTTTGTCTTATTAGATTATGTAGAATATCATACTTGTCCTGAACAATGTCCTATACTTGGGAAGAGGACATGAACAATTTTGATGAAAATGAAGTGTCCTATCAGGACATATTTATGATCTGTGTTCCAGAGTAGGACATTATTGTAGTATAAATATTTTTTAATGCTATATGTCAAAAAACAATTTGAATGAGAGGTTTATTCTATGTTTTAGTACATTATTTAGGACATCCTACTTGACATGAAGAATGTTTTATCCTGGCACATAAAACATCTGGTATACCCTATGTTGTAATAGAAGACTGCCAAGCGAAATCTACGTTTATTCATACAACTTACCTAAACATCCGGATTCTCAAATCTTTTACCAGGGGTTAGGAAAAACTAACAATTTTATTCATATACTTTTTAGCAAAAGCTAACAATTTCGTTAGTCATAGCTTTTGCTAAACTTTATTAATACTACCTATTATTCCATGCTACTTATTGTAATAATATAAATATATATTTTTGTGTTTGAACACTTACATTTGTATACTAAAGCAATAAAAATAAAATATAAATAAGTAATTGACATAATAAAACCTGGCAATCATTCTTATATTGGAACATACTTTATACAGTGATGATGTTAGCAACATGTCAATTTCTAAATTATATTGGTATTCAATTCTGACCTGTATTTTACAGATATTTACACTTTTTAAACTTAATACAGAGCATATTGCTTTAGTAATCAAATTAAAGAGTGAAATCGAGACATTCCTAAAGATTTTATTATAGTTTAACAGCAAAACATATTGAGCAAATACAACACAGGTGGGTGCTGAAGTTGTATACTAAATGTGACTTAGTAAACAAACACTTACAATTTCTTCTCCTCTGATAGATAATAGATTAAAGGGTGGCGGACAATCAAGTTTCTACTGTAATGACTTTTAAAACATGTCTAAATTTATTTATATGTTGAACAAATAAAAATTTGACAGTAAAAAAGTAAATTACTTCTAGTTCTTGAAAGGTTGTACTAGATTTTTGAAAATGCCTGAAAGAAGCACTATAATTAAAACTACTTTATTCAAAACTGAAATATAGCTGATGGTACATTATCTATGTGCAGGGTGAAACAGCATTGCACAGAGCTTGTATGATGGATCTCGGACGACTGGTCACAAAACTGCTGGAAAGTGGTGCAAACCCAAATATTCAAACAATCTCTGTTGGCCTGCCTGAGGGGCCAGACGTCCCTGTGTACCGTCAGTCCCCTCTTCATGTTGCTATCTCGGCTAAGAATTTGAGTGTTGTGAATGCCTTCCTAGAACACAAAGGTACAATCATTGTTAACTGCATTGTTAATCTGGTATACTTGATCATAATAACAATACACAGTTATCGTTTGGAGAGTTTCTGGTATAATATTAAGAATATATCTAATCTGCTTTTGGACAAACTTCAGATATGACCATTAGATCAACGTTATCACTGTTTGATACCAACTAGATCACACAGAGTACCATATAAACATGGTATACTTACTTACCTCATTGGACAAACTTCAGATATGACCATTAGATCAAAGTTATCACTGTTTGATACCAACTAGATCACACAGAGTACCATATAAACATGGTATACTTACTTACCTCATTGGACAAACTTCCAAAATCATATCTATGTGCAGGATTGCCCCCTCATAGATATGATTTTAAGGTCAAAAAGTCCAAAGAAAACCTGTCTGCCAATTTTCCACCGGAAATAATTTTGATCAGTGTTAGTCTAAATTAAACCAGAAAAATAGAACGATATATTCCATACCAATTGCTCAATGGAATTACAATGGATCACAAATTTATGTTTTTATAAATTTATTAACACGTTCGCTGTGGACCACCGCCCGGCTGGGGTTGTCATGGTTGATGCGGTGTCTAGCACCGCCCTGACAGGAGAGCTCTTTAACAACATTAGGTTATTGTCTTGCCGCACTTTGTGAGAGACAAGTCATTAGTTGTCTGCACATAGTGACGAGTCGATTATGCTTATGCTTATTTAAAATAAAAAATTAAATTTGAAATTCCTTGAAGCTGATTTGTATTCTCAATTACATTAGTACAACTTAAATAAAAAACACAATATTTTTTTTTTTACTTCATAAGCCATAAAATTTATATTAAATGTTTTATTCAAATAAGGAGTTACTTACACTGGTAATGGGTTTTGATTATTCACTGTAGACATTTTTTCTTGGATTTTTCTACTGTTCAGTATGCTACATCAAACTTATTTGTTATAATTATATTTACATATTTACATAGTCTTTTTTTTTTTTGTAGGCCTACTCTTAGTAGCCTAATAATATTCGGGATCGTCTGGATTAGCCATGATAAAAATAACTAACTGGTTATAATAAAACTAAACGAGTTATTGTCCACTAAAACAGGTATAAACAATAATGAATACAAAGTAAAACAAGTTAAAAACTAATTGCAACTGAAAACAAACACTAACAACACACTCGAAATGCCCTTGAACGACTGGAGTAAGATGGCGGATAGTTTCGTCCGCGGCGCTGTGGAGCGCTAGCGCTGTCAGCTGCCTAATGGAAATTTCCACTATAAACAGAAAAGCTTCCCAGCTGACTCATGTTAGTGGTGTTGAATTATTCGTCTTCAAAGTAGGTTACGCTCTGCCATATTTACATATAGTTATTTAAATTAAAAAAACGTAAGAAAAATAAAAAAAAATATATACAGTGGAACCTGGCTAATTCGAACTTTTATAATTCGAATTTTTCTTTAATTCGAATTATTTGGTTGGTCCCTAGGATTTTGTATGTCAACAATGTTAAAATATTGTGGATATTTCGAACTTTTTGTTGGTTAATTCGAAGTTTTGATGTCAACAACATACAATTAAAGACGGTTTCTGGGCAGTTTAGACAGCGGCGGAGTGTCATTGTTCCGTCCTCTCATTAGCGCCGGACAGCTGCGTGCTATTTTCGTCTAAAACTTCCGCCTCCACACCCCATCCTAACGGGATGGTTGGGACGGCTACCTGCTACGTAGTGTCCCAGGTCAGTGCCCTCCCACCCCCACCCCCACTTTCCAGTTGTCTTGTGTCTATCACAGCGCCACAGCGACAGTTTCGTCGGTTCAGTTGCCAATTGAATTTCTGACTGTCAAATCCGTGCCGTCCGGTCATGTTGTGCTTGTGTATCCTTGTTACTGTATGTTGTTAAGAGAAACTGTTTTTAGTTTGAACTTGTGTGTACTGTACTGTAGTGTGTGACTTATTGCAATGTCATCATCCAAAACTAAATTAACCTATAAATCGCTAACTTTGGCCGAAAAAGTAGCGGTGATTAGGGAGGTGGAGAAAGGCGTAAAGAAGAAAGCCGAGATCGCCAGAGACTTTGGTATCCCACCAAACACATTATCGACATTTTTAAAAAATAAAGACAAAATTTTGAGAAGTCAAAGTGAAAGTGGACAAGGACGAAAACGAGTGAGGGAACCGGACAACCCCGATGTGGACAGCTGTGTTTTGAAATGGTTCAAACAGGCGCGAGACAAAAAAATTCCAGTAATTGGCACCATTAAGCGTGTTAAGGCTGAACAGTTTGCTAATGAATTGGATAAACATAATTTTAAAGCCAGCACAGGATGGTTGGATGGTTTTAAGGAGAGAAACAACATTTCCTTTAAATCAATTTGTGGAGAAAGTAGTGCAGTTAACAAGTGCGATGCAGATCAGTGGAAGAAAGACTTGCAAAAAATGATAGCAGACAGGGACCCTAAAGACATTTTTAACGTTGATGAGACTGGGCTTTTTTTTAAGTGCACCCCAAATAAAACCCTTGCATTTAAGGACGATAAGTGTCATGGTGGTAAACTAAGCAAGGAAAGAGTTACACTGCTTGTTGGAGCCAATATGGATGGAACAGAAAAACTTCCTCTCTTAATGATCGGAAAAGCGGCTAACCCCCGTTGTTTTAAAAATGTAAAAACAAAACCAGTACCCTATGAATCCAGTGCAAAAGCTTGGATGACCAGTGCACTTTTTGAAAAGTGGCTCTTGCAGCTTGACAAGAAGATTGGCAAACAAAAACGGACAATTATTCTCCAAATTGACAATTGCACTGCACACAACAGTATTCCACTTCTGGAGAATGTAAAAGTGCTCTATTTTCCACCAAATATGACGTCCGTTGTGCAGCCTATGGACCAGGGCATAATAAAAAATCTTAAACAATTCTACAGGAAATTGTTAGTGGAAAAGATTCTCACAGAGGAGGGAAATGCGCTTAAAGTCAAACTTGACATTCTGCAAACCTCAAGAATGTGCAAGCAAGCTTGGGATCAGGTCACAGCTAAAACAATTAAGAACTGTTTCAAAAAAGCGGGTTTAAGTAAAGAAGAAAGTGAAAGTGCCGAGATTGAAGTTGCTGACAGTGACATTGTGAATGAACCGGTGCCAGCAGTCGATGGATGGGAGGAAATTGTGTCTGGTTCCATCACATTTGATGACTTTGTCAATGTTGATGAAGATGTTGCGGTTTGCGGTGAACTCAGTGACGCCGACATACTCGCGGAGGTAAAAAATGCGAACCTCACTGCAGACGACGGCGCTGACGCATTTGGTGACGAGGATGATGAACAACCAATCCCAACGGCGACAGAGGCTTCCAGTTATGTAAATAAACTAAGAATATTTTTCGAACACCAAAGCAATGTAAGTGATTACATTTCTCAATCACTGGGTAATTTAGATTCATTTATTTTAGCAGAGAGAGTAAGGGCAATAAAACGACCTAAGATACGTGACTTTTTTAAAAATCAGTAAGTGAGAAATGACAGTACTGCCAATGTAACACTTTCGTTTTTATGGTATCTTTTGTAACTTTTTTTGTAAATAAGTATGTATATTTTAGTTCTTTTGTACAGTAACTCATGTTGATGTTTAATTTCATGTAAAATGGACACGTTTTAGTACTTTTTCTTGTAGCCTAAACTGTTTAACAATGCATTGCACTGTAACTAGGTACAATATAAGTTGTAATGCAGTACATACAATTCTTTGTTGTATTTATTGTTAATTATATTGTGGAATTTTACAAGTTTTATTTGTTTTTTTTATTTGTCATTACTGTAGTTTGTTCACATAAAGTACAACAGCACAGAAATGTTACACTATGTTAAATAAAATTATGTTTTGTCTTTAAACATAAGGTTTGAGTAATATTTTTGCCCTTTTTTGTATAATTCGAATTTTTGGATAATTCGAATTTTTGTTATGGTCCCTTCAGATTCGAATTATCAAAGTTCCACTGTATATATATTTGGCGGATAGTTTCGTCCTCGGCGTTTGGAGATTGTTACAGTTGGCGGATTATTTCGTCTACGGTGTGGGAAGGGTTAACTTTTATTTGTTTGTTTGAACACTTTTGTTTGCTGAGTTTTGTGGTACTACTCTGAGTAAATAGTAGTTTTTAGTACTTATTATGGTATCTACATCTCCGAAGTGCCGTAAGTCTTTAGACAAATCTGACAGTGAGTTTAATGATGATAGTGATGAGGAATTGTTAGTAGCTGATGGTACAGACAATGAGGCATTTGAAATGGATTCTGATACAGAAGAAGACTCCAATTATGATATAAATCCCAGACATTATAAAGCCGATTATAAGTTATAGGGTTCTATTCTATGTTGATTAATGGAGTTTTCGAGGATGTAAACTACAATAACTGAAATGCCTTGAAAGTATTTATGACGTCGCCTAAACTAACTCCTAATTCAAGAATTTGCCAGTAGAAAATGTTAACAATTGTAGAGATAAATAATTTTTGATACATCACATCGGAACATTGAGACTACCTAGACTAAATGACTACTGGAAGAAGCACTGACTTCATTTATTTTCAAATGCTACATAACGGACAACATCCAATTACAATGCAGCATTAATTCAATTAAAAATAATAACTGAGGTTCAAAAGTGTTCATGCACAACAGTGTTAGTAGTCAATCAGTCTTTTAAATAATGCAAATTGCATGCACTATATCATAGCATTGCTCAGCAGGCAAACATCAATAAATTAAAGTAATAACATGCAAACACAACAATATAAGCTATAACAAAAGTAATATGACATCATGCAGTGATATCTAACGATGACAATAATAATAGTAGTAGCAACAAAAATATTAACAACAGAATAAATATTATATAAATACTTTCAAACATAAACAAACAGATGAAATAAATAAGATTACTAACATACTATAGAAATTACATAAACTATCAGTAATAAAATAATAATTAAAAATTTTAATAATAATAATAACAATAATGACATAGAACTGTGAAAAATTAAGTACTCGTTACAGTATTTCTAATTGTGTATAATATTTAAAACTAATCTTCTAAACTAAGTAGGAGTATTACCAAAAATATCTATATCAGTAAATACATTCTTATCATATAATTTTGACATATTAATAACAGGCGAGTGCGAACCAAGAATTGTTTGAGAGAAGCGGGGAGAGAGAAAAACAAGAGATACCGTGAATTTGTTCGAGGAACATTGATGTTTAGATAAGACAACAATGTCGGGTCATCAAGCCTTTGTAGATAAACCAACAATGCCACCTAGCGATGCTTAGATAGAGGGTTCAACTCGAAAATGTTCAACAATTCAGCATAGTGGATATGATATGTATAATGGCCAAATGCTTTAAAATATAAACATCTCAAACACTTCTTTTGTACATTTTCAACAATATCTGACAGATAAGCAAAATGTGGATGCCATACAACTGATCCAAACTCCAACCTTGATTGTACTAAAGAGCAATATAGTAATTTTATAGATGTTGCGTTATTTAAAAAATTTCCTGACCTAATAAATCCTAACATTGAGTATATACTAACAAAATATGGTCAAAAAACGAAAATTTGGTATCAAACAAAATACCAAGATCTTTAATATAATATTTAACCTCCACTACCTCAACCCTCATTCTGTAATTAAAATGTAATTTGTTTTCTATCCAATTTTCCTGTAAAAGAAATGACAGCACACCTATCAACATGAAATTTCAGATTATTTGTGCTCCAGAGGAAAAGACAATCAATATCCTGCTGCATTGATTGACAATCAAATAAACTATTAACACTTTTAAATACTTTTAAGTCATCCGCATACTTATAGTTAAAATTCAAAATGCAAGTTTTTATATCATCAATAAATAAAACAAAACAATGTTCCAAGGTTTGATCCCTGTGGTACTCTTGATTCTACAAAATATTCATAGGAAGAAAAGCAATCAAAAGTCACATATTGTTTCCTCTCACGCAAGTAAGAACAAAATAATTCAATTAATGAATCAGACAATCCATAATTATCCATCTTAGATAAAAGTGATAAATGACCTACTTTATCGAATGCTTTTTCAAAATCTGTAAATTATATGTCAACTTGACCTCCTGCATCTAAAATAGGTAGAGAATATTCAGCAAAATTTAATAGATTTGAATTTATGGATCTGCCGGGATAAAAACCATGTTGATGTGGATATATATTTTTTTATGTTGGGTAAACAATTTGTTATGCAGCATATATTCAAAGACCTTAACTGGTGCAGACAAAAATATAAATAGGCCTATAATTTCTTATGTTTCCTTTCTCTCCCTTTTTGAAAATTGGGATTACCTTTGCCAATTTCTAAATGCTAGGGGAAAAAACATTTACTAATAGACATATGAAATATATTAAGTAGTGGAATAGCTAAAACATCGGCACATACTTTTAGAACATATGGAGGAATGCCATCTGCACCAATTGATCTTTTTGGTTTCAATTTTTTAAAAGCATTTATAATTTCAATTCAGTTATAGCAGTAATAGATAAACAAGACACAGTACCAGTAAGGGTGGGTGGGCGGGTCAGTACAACTGTACGTGTAAGGGCGGGTGGATGGGTCAGTACCACTGTACGTGTAAGGGTGGGTGGGTAAAATCATACTGTGTAAAAGTAAGTGTATATAGGTTATTTTATTTCCTGTTTATCGATTCAAATGTAGAGGCTGGCTTAAATTATGAAGGTCAGTTATGAATTTGTACTTAGAGATAACAACAAATATCTCAGAAGTACAGTGGTACTTTCTGGTAAACCTTACCCAATTTCCGGATACACAAATCTTATTTTCACACCTAAACTAATACAATTTAAATTCACTTAAAACTAGTCCAAATTCACTTTATACATATTTACTCTAATTATTTTTATCTCTATAAACAATAAATTTTTAATTCAGAACTTCAAACATATATTCAACATGTTCTTGATTAAATAGCCACCCTTTCAATTTAATCAAAAATTGTTTTTCTTTTAATATTTTCTTTATTTCAAGTGGTAAAAAATTAAACAATTTTGGTGCCAGAAAGAGATATGAAACC
The DNA here is from genome assembly GCA_035578905.1 of Stictocephala bisonia. NCBI lineage: Eukaryota > Metazoa > Arthropoda > Insecta > Hemiptera > Membracidae > Stictocephala > Stictocephala bisonia. The sequence goes on along the minus strand of JAQJVL010000982.1, from coordinate 136,063 downwards.
CTAAATAATGATACATTTACTTTTGGTCTCTTTAAAATACCTCTAACTAAATTACGAGTATTGTAACATGCATCATGCAAGTCCTCATTCCCATTCTGTCCACTTCTAATATAAAACATTCTTGAAACTGTAAAAATATATAAATGTCGAATTGGAAGGATATTTAAAAATTTATATAAAGGAAATGACGATTTGCGTCTTTGTTTAAACAGCAATATACGGACAAAATGATTTTGAGTTTTCCTTATTTCTGTACCTCAGAACCATATGAGCCCAAGTCCAAAATTTGCGATTTTCGGGTTTTTACAAAAATAGTCTTAAAATTTGATTTTACACAGAGCCATACCATCGTATGTCCAAAAATAATCATAATAACGATTGTGCCAGTGTTTAAAAGAGCTTAAGTTATAAGGTACATCAGAGCCAAACAATCCTAACTCCAGTTACAATGTTATGGTTCTGAACAATTTGCATCTGAGAGAAACCCTAAGTCCACAGGTGGGACTTGCTTTGGTCTGGCTCTAGACGCTGGTCTCATTGCATAGTCTCAACTCACCAATAGTCACATCGTAGCAGCTGTTTTTGTGTGTTTTGTTTCACATCACTTGTATAGTATCTTCAGCCGTATCCACAACATCTCAAGATTTTGACGATGGACAATCTTCTCTTAGCGACCTTTTTGAAAACGATATTGATGTGACCCAATGTATATTCCACCTTCATATTCAGGAAATGAGTCCTCTTTAAGTAGTAACGATTCAGTAGTATTACCATTACCAATTCCACCTGTAAGTACAAATTTATCATTACTTAGGCCTAATAGTAATAAAAACACACCATTAGTACCATACACAGATTCAGATGACACAGACAGTGAGTTAGTCAATCAACAAAAAAAAGAAAGGGGAAAAAAGGGTTAGAAACGAGAAAAACTGGAAAAAAAATGTTAGAAAACAGAGTCGAATTACTGGGAAAGAACATATAAACTCCAAAGGAAAAATTGTTAAGGAGAGATCATTAAAACCTACTTGTAAAAATACTTGCCGGTTGAAATGCTCTCAACGAATAACCCAAGAACAAAGAGAACAGATCCATTCTGACTATTATAAAATTGACCTTAGTTGTAAACGCCAATATGTAGTTTCGTGCATCATAACTAAGCCTACAGCTAGGACATGGCAAAGGGATGGCTCTAGAACCGGTAAACAGCAAAGTCATTCATATTTTCTCAAGTGGAATAACAAGTCTGAGCAAGTTTGTAAGAAATTTTTTTTGAACACATTGGTTATATCTGAAACTTTTGTGAAATTTGCTCTCTCAAAAACAAAAAATAGCGGAATGGTTGAACCAGACCTCCGGGGCAAACATGTACCATCAAACAAAATAGCAGAGGCTGCTAAGGATATAATCAGAAGTCATATATCAAAATATCCAGCATATGACAGTCATTATAGTAGGGAAAGAACATAAAAGAAATACTTAGGTAATGATTTAAACATATCCATAATGTATAGTATGTACTAAATGAGTGTAAAGAAAAAAATATTGTGCCTGAAAAAAAGTGGCTATTCTCAGAAATTTTTAATAAAGAATTCAATCTGTCATTTCATTTGCCTGATAATGATACTTGTGATTTTTGTGACAAAATTGACTGTCAACTGGAAAACACTACTGACGAGGAAGTTAAAAAAAAACCTTCAAATGGAAAAAGAAAAACACCTTGATGAAGCAGCAAATAGATATAAGTTTAAAAAATAAGATAAGTTGTTAAGTTTAGAAAATAAAACATCAAAAGTTGTGATGGCAGACTTGCAAAAGTGTCTTTCTACTCCAGCTCTGACAAACACCCAAAGTTTTTACTTGAGAAAGCTGTGGACACAACTATACAATTTATGATGCTAACAAAAATAACACTTGGTGTATGATTTGGAATGAAACATTAGGAGGTAGAGGTGGAAGTGAAATGGCTTCATGTTTGTTCACTTGGGCAAATGAAGAGGTAAAACAAAATAATGATATTGAAACACTCACTGTTTGGACCAACAACTGTAGCGGCCAAAACAGAAATATCAACATGGTGTTAATGTACATGTGGATCGTGAACTATTTTCCCAATGTAAAGGAAGTAAACCATAAATTTTTACTAGCAGGACATACCCATATGGAGGTAGATGGGAAGCATGGACTAATAGAAAGAGCAAAAAGAAATCTGAAAAACCACACAATATTTACCACTAACGATTGGGCAAACTTTATTTCTTCTTGCAACCCAAAAAACCCTTTTGTTGTAAAGAAAATGTCTCTTGAAAACTTCTTGGATTTTCTTTCACTCACTGCTAAGGATGGTCCATTAATATACAGAAAGAAAAATACTGTCGGCGAGCCTTTCTTTATCTCAAATGCAGTTTGGCTTCAGGTGAGAAAAGATGAGTTGGGTGTTCTTTATTATAAGACAAGCTTTGATGATGCTGAATTTAAAAGCGTTGATTTGAGAAGAAATAAGAGAAGAGAAACTACCTTGCCTGCATCAATTTCACAGATAAGAACAGAAAAGAAGAAAATAAGCACTGAGAAGTACAAAGATTTGATGACACTTCTTCAATGGGTGTCTGAAGAGTACAGGGCGTACTTTAAAAATCTACCACATGGCGACAGGGAAAGTGATTTTCCTGACGCAAGCTCCACTGCGTTGGAATAAAAATGGTGATAATGGTGATAACGCTAGAGTGGTGATAATGGAGCCTTTAGATTGTTTTATAGTAGAAGAGGTTTGCTTCAGAGGTTTGTATCGAACACCTAAAGTAAACCAATCTTCTTTTAGACATTCTTTCAATTACCTTTTGTATTTGTTTTTTGAATTTCTGTAATTGTGGAATAAATCATTATTTTCAGAATTTTCATTATTTTCATTAATTTCATAACCGAATAGCACTATAATCAAAATTGCCATAAGATAATACGTTGTTATGGTTATTAAGTCTGCATTTTTTTCTGAATTGTAATGTAAAATAATAATATCAAGTCCATATAAAATTTTCTTTTATTGGAGCCAAACAATCGTAAGTCCATTTTTTTATGTAAAAATTGTTTTTATAAGCAAAATAAATTCAGCGTTGAAAAATGTGTGTAACATTATATAAATAAACACATTTGCATCAACATAACACAGTTTATTATTTTGAAATAGCCAATAAAGTCAACTTTCTTTGGTTTTTTGGCTCTCCTGTAAAGTTTGCCGAATGTGACTTGGGCTCATATGGCTCTGAGGTACAGATTTTATCTATACTGTATATGTTTTAAATGTTCCTCCCCAACAGCCATATTGTAGCCTTGATTGTATTAGAGCACAGTATAGTGATCTCAATAAGTCCGAATCGCATAAGTGTCTTAAGAAGTAAAAAAGTCTAATATTCATTCTACATTTGGTAATGAGTTGCGTAATATGTTGCTTCCAGTTTAATCTTTCATCAATAACAACAATTCCCAAATATTTAAAATGTTTTTACCTTATCAATGGGTTGACATTCACATGTGTTTTTATTAATGCAGCCTGTTTTATGAAATTGCAGTGGATATTGGAAGACAAAACTGTTAAAACCAAAATTTATAAATTTAGTTTTAGATACGTTTACTGTCATGTGGTTTGCAATGCACCAGTTATTAAGAATAGTCAGATCTTGCATCATTTGTCTCCAAATCTCCTCTTTATCTTTATGTTTATAAGTAAATGCTACATCATCTGCGAAGGCTGTTACGGTTTCATTAAAAGGTTTATCTAAGAGATCATTTATAAAAATCAAGAGTAAGTTTGAAGATAATACTGTTCCTTGTGGTACTCCCTTTATAATTAATTCTGGCTTGCTATACAAGTTTCTTAACATAACTATTTGATATCTCTCTGATAAATAGCTCCTAAACAAATTCAGTGCATTTCCTCTTATACCAATTCTTTCTATTTTTTTCTAGTAGAATGCGATGATCTACCATGTTGAATGCTTTCCTAAAGTCAATAAATAATGCAGATGCTTTCATATTGTCATTCAATGATTTATATAGATCTTCTACAAAGCCAGACAGTGCACTTTCTGTTGATTTTCCTTTAATTAAACCGAATTGATTGGGGCTGAATAACAAATTTTTAGTAAGATAATCTATGAGTCTTTTTTCATTGCTTTTTCAAGTACCTTCACAAGTGCTGGTAATAGGCTTATTGGTCTCAGATCGTCTATTTTTTCGAAGCTTTTTTTCTTCTGAATAGGAACAATTATACTTTTCTTAAAGGGATTCGGAAATAGTCCTGTTTGAAAACTTAAATTAAATATATATTCTAACACATTGGAAATAGCTGGCACAGACTTTTTAATTAGTAGTACAGGTAAATTATCTATTCCATTTGATCTTTTATTCTTTAGTGTATTTATAGTCTGCTCTACTTCTTGCGATGTAACTGGTGAAATGAAAAACGATTTTTGTAAACTAGGAAAGTTATTGGAGTCAACATTATTATAAGAGGTCGTATTTAGTTCAATATTTACAAAGTAGTTGTTTATCTCATTACATATGTCCTGAATGTTATCAACGACTCTACCATTATCAAGTATTACTTTACTCAGAGTCCTTTTATCTTTATTTCCAGTAAGCTCATTGATAAGTTTCCACTGGCCAGAAACATCTCCATTACAATCTCTAAACTTATTTCTATAATAACTCTGCTTGGCTAGATCAATTTCTTTTTGTAATCTCTTACTGTAGTTATCAAAATATTCTCTAAGATTTAAATTATATGGATTTCTTCTCATATTTTTATATATCTTATCTCTAACATTGAACTTCTTTAATACATGTAATGATATCCACGGGCATTTTGTTTTTGCTTTTTTAGCTTAGCATCTAGTTCCTGAGTGGATGAATTAATTTCCATGGATTTACTAATAATATCATAAAAAAATATCTAAACATGTATTTATCGTTATTTTCATATATTAAACTAAAATCTGTTTCCCTTAGCTCCTCTGCGACTTGATCTTAATCAACATAAGTGACAATTTTATTTCCTATTTCATTTCCTTCTCCTTTCTTATCATAATTAAAAGCCAGTCCAATCAAAAAGTGATCAGATAAACCTACGTCAAATATTGCTGCTGAAACAGAGTTAATATTTTTGTATCGCAAAAAGACATGATCAATGCACGATTTTGAATTGTATCCGATTCTGGTAGTTTGATTGATTATAGGAATAAAACTGAAACTGCTCATTAAGTATAAATAATGAGTTTATTTATACTTAATAAGTTGGCAGTTGCCAACTTCGGTCGAGTTAATGTTTGCAGTTAATTTTTAATCTCTGATTAAAAACGCATAATGTTTGGTATTATTTAGTAGATTTTCTAACTCTGTTAAATAACTTCTAGTGTTAAACTCCTGGAGTCTATAAATTGCTATAATATTAAAATAAAAATCACCACCCTTTACTTCTAAAACTAAACAATCTGCTGTATTTATTATACAATCATTCACCGTAACACTAATACTAGAATCTATACGAGGTGCGGCTAGAAAAAAACCGGACTGATGCTGGAAAAAACATTTATTTACAATTATTTACAATTTCATGTTATCTCCTGCAATGTACTCTCCTCCTCAGTCTCTACACCGCTCCATACGAATTTTCCACTGTTCATAGCAATGCTGCAGATCATTTTCGGTAAGTCCATACATTACTTCCGTCGCTTTTTCTTTTACTGCTTCAACAGTCTCAAATCTAGTTCCTTTCAAAGCTGACTTGACTTTAGGGAAAAGAAAAAAGTCACAGGGGGCCAAATCAGGTGAGTCGGGTGGATGATCTAAGATGGGAATGTTGTGTTTTGCCAAAAACGTCTTCACTGACAACGCACTGTGAGCTGGGGTATTGTCTTGGTGAAGGATCCATGACTTTTTTCTCCACAAATCGTTCCATTTTCTCCGTATTCGCTCACGTAGGGTAGCCAGGACGCTAATGTAGTAATGCTGATTCACTGTTTGTCCCTCTGGTACCCAATCAATGTGCACAATCCCTTTGATGTCAAAAAAAACAATCATCATTGCCTTGAATTTCGATTTTGACATTTGTGCTTTTTTTTGTCATGGAGAACCAGGAGTTTTCCAATGCATCGATTGGCGTTTAGTTTCGGGATCGTAAGTAAAAAACCACGATTCATCGCAAGTAATAACATTTTGTAAGAAGGTGGGATCACTTTCAATGTTTTCCAGGATGTCAGAACAAATCATTCTTCGGCGTTCCTTCTGTTCAATTGTGAGACACTTTGGAACCATTTTTGAACACACGCTGTTCATGTTGAAACTTTCATGAAGAATCTGCCTACCACTTTCCTTGTCAACTCTTGTTAACTCAGACACTGCTCTGATTGTTAAACGGCGATCTTGTCGAACAAGTTTACCGATTTTTTTAATGTTTGCATCGGTTTTTGCTGACAATGGTCTGCCAGTGCGAGTGTCATCACTGGTGTCTTCGCGGCCATCTTTAAATAGTTTAAACCACTCAAACACTTGTGTTCGCGATAAACAATCATCGTCGTACACTTGTTGTAACATTACAAACGTTTCACTTGCAGATTTTCCTAGTTTGAAACAAAATTTGATGTTAACACGCTGTTCTTTCTGTACACTCAACATTTTCCGACGCACAGACAAAACGTCAACTACTTAAAACAGACGCCACGGGCAGACTGAGTGCAGGAGGCAGATGAAACTCGAGCAGTAGGCAGAGCGAGAGTCACGTGACAGGCCACGCGACTTTCAGCCTTATTGCATTCGTTTTATTGTTTCACCAGTACTAGTCCGGTTTTTTTCTAGCCGCACCTCGTATATACAATAACTCCTCCAGACACATATCAGTCATTACACCTGCTGTAAATGTTGTAACCTGGTAACTTGTATAATCCTACTTCTTCTGTATTAATCCAAACCTCGGTTAGAACAATAATTGTTATTTTATCTTTAATTTTAATAGAATTTACCATTGCTTCAAACATGCAAAATTTATTTTGAATACTTCTAATATTAGCGTATAAAAAACTTACATTCCCATTGTCAATATTAAATAAATTACAATTAAAGCTTAATGAATTGGCCAATTAGTTTCTTTATTAGTTTCTAACATATATTAATCAATTACGTATTAAAATTTTAATCCATTATACAATATTTCATAATGTACTGGATTGCAAATTAATAATAATTATTTAGAACTTTACATTGTTACCTGTGACTAGCAAATTACTCCAGTTTGGCCAAGTCATCGGGACTGTCAATCTTGACACATTTCTGTCCATCTGACTTTCTCACATACACTTTGCCTTCCCTACACCACACATACTTCCATCCTATTACTTTACACTTATCATTGGTGCATGAGAGAAGTACCTTGGTCTTGGGCGTCAGGTGCTCGCCTATGAATACTCACTCTGTGCTTGGGGAAGTTCTTGTTTACGCTGTCTGCAGTGAGGTCCCTCCGTTCCTTGACCTTGGTTATCCACTGGTCTCTAACCATTCTAGTACTGAACTGTACTATCAAAGAGGGTGATCTTCCAGCCTGGAACGACGGTACTCTGTGAGCTGCTGCTATATCCTCTCTGTGCAGGATAACTCCGATGGCCTTGCCGATGTCCTCTACCACGGTGATAACATCTTCTCTGTTGGTTAGAGGGATGCCAGGTATTTCAATATTGTTCTTCCTCGAGTATTGTTCTATATTTTTCATTCTCACTTGCAATACCTTTACCTCTTTGGTAAGTTCGGTGTTCTTCTGCCTCAGATCTTTTACTTCTTGCTTCATTTCCGTATAGTTTTTGTTAGCTTCCTTCAGGAGTTTTTTGTCTCGTCAATCTTATCTGAGAAGAAGTACAGTGAATCCTTGAATTCACTAAATTGTTGATTGTATGTTTTTAACTCCTTAAATATTTCTGATTTAAATTCATTCATCATACTGATCAGAAATTCCTTGGTTAATGTTGTATCTGGAGTTGATTTGCTGCTACTTGGAGATGAAGTTCTCTTTTTCTTATCCGCCTTGCAGCTCGCACAGAGAAAGTCCTTCTTTGACGCCCTGGTAATCATGTCACCATACACTCCATATGGAAGTACAAGCCACACGATCCTACACATTTTACGGATTCGGAATTAACTTCACACGGTTCACCACAAATACCGCAGTCACCAGCCATAATAAATAGTATTTAAACAATTATAGCACACAATGTAATACAAACTTATTCAAAACTGAAACAAACATGTGCACACGTGACCTTGGTGAGTGTAGAGCACACGCTTCACTTCTGTCCAACTCAAGCAACAGATAACGACTGAGCGACTGATAACGACTGTAGAAGATCAAGAGTTTTACCATATTCATTCATGATATTATTTTTAAGTGTCAAACCATAGGATTCATTACAAAAAATAGTTGTTTGCACATCTCATTCCCTAGTCATAAATTATAATTATCCCTTTAATTTGTAAATTAAAAACCCCCAATATAATTATTCTTTCATTATTTATTTGATATGAATCCAATTTTTCTAAAAGGGCTATTATATGAACATGCTGGTGAATTAAGAGTATACCACAGAAATTATTATTGATTTTTTGTTGGGGAATTCAATTCTCAGCCATAAATTCTCACCTTCTGTTTCCAACTTATAAAGTATACACACTTTTAAATGTATTGCTACAGCTAACAAAACTCCTCCCCCCTCAACTTTCCGTCCTCCTATTTCTTCTATAAACATTGTACTCTGGTGGAAACAACTCAGAGTTAAAAATAGAACCATTCAGCCAAGTTTCTGTTAATGCTATTATGTCCCAGTCTCCATTCAAAATACCCAAACGAAAATTTGCAGTTTTGGATCTCAATCCCCTCACATTTTGATAATATATACTAAAACAGTTATTCATAACCGCCAAAATAATTGCTTAGTGTAATAATAAATAAATAAATTAGAAACAAGAATAAATATTAACAATATATAAACAAATATAAACTGACAAGAAACAAAAAACAAGAGAAGAACAAGATACAGTAATGATAAACAATGCGATGAAACTTCAATTCTAGATAATATAAATACATTGACATTTAAAGAGCAACAGACATATAAAAATACAAATGTTCAATAAATACCAGTTTAAATTGGAGTTCAAGTCCACAGTTACTTGAGTCGCTATGGATCCAAGGCATTTGAAATGAGAATAACAGCCTCATGTTCTTTCTTCCGCAGAAAGATTTTCCCAGCGCTCGTTATCCAGACGTACTTGTAGTTGTTCTGAGTCTTGAACCTTCTTACCTCGGCCCACAGATGACGAGTTTCCCTTCCCCGTGACATATCGACGAAGATTCTTCTTTCACTCTGAAAGCCAAGCTCCAGTGCTGTAAGAGATCTCTTGATTCTGGCCCTCCAACGCATTTCTTCCATATCAAAATGACGGCAAAATTTCACTATAATGTCAAGAGGTATTTCCGGCTTGTTGGGATTCTTGACCAATCTGTGTGCAGCATCGATCATCTTATCATCCATGTTGAAGTTCAAGACGTTTTCCACTCTCTTCACTACGGCTATAACGTTCTCATTTTTTCCTCAGCCACGCCACTGATCTCCAGGCAATTACTTTGAGAGTACTGTTCACTGACGGCTAACTTCCTTTTAAGTTCATTCACAGATTTCTTCAAAGCGACATTTTCACTACTTAAATGGTTAATCAATGACTCACGTGCCACAAACTAGTGCTATTTTTATTTATATTTATATTTTCTTCACAGTCTTTAATTTTTTCAAAATATAAGGCTTTTGATCTCCCTATGTCTTCTTTAAAGCTTATTATATGATCTTTTATGCTCATTATTTCTTCTAAACATTCCTTATTACTAACCTTAATTTGACGAATTTCATCTATTAACAAGTTCAATCTGTCATCGATAGTCAAATCACTGTCATCATGACCATAACTATTGTTTCGAGTGTTGTGTCTGTTTGACATTATTGTTGTGTTCAGCTGATCGTCCATTGACCCTGGCAGCTACACAACACTCTGCACAGACACGTCTAAACCACTCCTAACCTATATACTGTTAGACAGTCACAATTAAGCAGTTTGCACGCTTTTATTTAGGGGTGTGCAAGTACTCGAAACTTCGAGTATTTGAACTCGGCTGGAAGCTCCAGAAACTATTCAAAGTTCGATCGAGTAGTTGTATTTCACGAAATATCATATTTACATCTTAATTTAGTTTTAAGAGTAAACAGTTTTATAAGTTATCAATTAAAAATGTTTGTGTTTTATTTTACCCTTAATCATAAGTTATCAGTTTGGTACGCATAATTATGAACTAAACAATACGCCTAAGAACAGGTAGTACATGACGACAGTCAAATGAACTAGTCGACATAGTGAACGAGTTCGTTCATTATGATTTGAACTAGTTCAGTTCAAAGTGATCAAAAGAGCTGGGAAAGTAGCGATCACTGTAAATAGTAGCGATCACACATGTTGGTTGTCAAGTCTACTAGCCACTTGTTACCTAACCTAAAATAACGTGAATAAAAAAGAATTGCTGGTTAGTGTCTTTATGACCTAAGAAATGGGACGAGAGATCCGGTTCAAGATGCTCAAAAGACCTGTTACCAATACAAATCTTATAGTCTGTGCACTGTGGAAATTATGCATATTTTCGTTCATATCAATAGTACCGTTCAATCTAAAGGGTCCCGAGAACGGGTCACTTTACATCCCAAGAATCGAACTTCCCATCTTTTCTAGTTGAAAGTTCATCTCGGTTGTAGTATACGTATGTGCAAGGAACCGTTCAGCTCCTTTTTGGAAATGATATTATTGTATATTTCTTGCAAGTCGATTGAGGTCTATTTTGTTTTTTAATCTGAGCAGGGAATCGTCCAATAATTTGATGTAAGAAGATACCGTATCATATAAAATATGGTAATGACGTTCTAGCAGCGTGTGACACAACATTATTGCTTTATTTTCCGTCAAATAAAAAATAGATATATATTATCCGTGGCGAACGTCTATTAATTATTATTCTGAAAACTCCTTAGATCGCCAAAACTGTGTGTAATATTTGGCATACGGTATTTTTTCCTGTCAAATTCTTGAACGGTTTTCTGACTAGGTTAGATAATAACATAATTGGAGTGTAAAAGGTGGTAAAGTACGATAATTTTGATTCGTAAATTCACTGAACGGTCCCCTGTTCACATTGACGTCGATATAAACTGTAAAACAATCACGGATCAACCAAAGTGAGGGAGAAACATGTTGGAAGACCTTTTCTAAACAAAATACGACGAATGTAGAGATTCGGAAAATAATTTTCATTGAACGTCTCGTTTTTATTCATACGTTTATCGTTTAGCTGCCCAAAATCTGGCACAGTTGATATTTCAGACTGCATCTCGTCGCCAATATCGGCTAGACCTATTATATTAGCCGACTACGTCTATGGTTTTCATTCGATTACACCAGGTTTTAGTGAATTTCTCGTTTGACATAATTATTTATCTGTTGTTCAGTGTAGCCTCATGTATCGAAGTAGTTTCAAGTTTCATATTTCATTACCGATCATAATTTAAAAACTAATTCATCCTAAGCGACTTTGAAATTTATTTTCAGTAAACCTGCTTAGTTATTACTATCAATTGATTGACCAACAGTCTTTGTCATCCAGATTTTGAAATTTGATTATATAATTCAGAGCTTATTTCCGGTTAGTTGTAACCTTGTAATTACTAAATTAAATACCCACAGAATACAGATTCACTCTTCTTGGCGTGTACACAATCAATTTTTTGTTCAGAGGAGGCAATTCTCAAAGCAAATGACCGCATTTGGCGATGATGCCTGAATTTTAGTATCAGTTTGGTTGGATGCAACTTTTGCCAACAAGCTTCACTACGTTTTCGCAGTGCACTTTGAACTGAATCACCAGATAAACATTTCGGTCGGCTGTAAAACAGTATAATTGGCTTGCATAGAAAATCTGATCTGTGATATGAGTGAACAGATTAAATCTTTATAATCCACGTTGTTTCAATTAATAATATACTTTCTTAATTTCTTACATAATATTAGTTCTGAAAAAAGGAAAAAGGTTAAACAAAACAATGCCACATAAAAATGTAGGAAGGCAGGAAATAACAAGTTTTATTTATTAAATGTTACAGTTACAAACAACAAATCAAAATTATTGTGTTCAGTTTAGATGTATATATTTACGAATCTGGCAAAACTTAACATAGGCTTAGGATGGTGTCTGCCTTTTACAGTTGTCTTGGGTGAACAGGAAATGCTTCTGTAAATACTCGCTCGAAAATACTCGATAGTCGAAAAAAATGCCAACTACTCGACTCGACTTGAACTCAAAAATCACTACTCGCACACCGCTAGTTTTACAGATCAAATTGTGCATTATGTTGTACCCACTTTTTGGCAGTTTAGATCAAAGACATATAATCAATGCTATAAACTACACCTCATATTCCCACCTGTTTCCAAAGGGCTCAGATGTAATAGAAACTTACTCACGTTGTTATTTACACTGGACTGGCCACAATCCATTCCAAAACAGGGTCTACAATTATGAACGTAATAAATTACTACTACCTATATTGCAACTGCCTCAACGGTAATCTACCATATGACAAGATAGGGGAATTTTTAAAAGAGAAGAAAATAATGTTGACAGTTCCCATGATGAACAAACAGTATTCATCACATTAAAAACAAGAAATGTCTATGACTCATATTAGATAGCAAGGTTCTCCTATATTTGAAAAAATATAGCAACAGGCTGCTTAACACGTTCTCTGCAGTATAGCTGAAAATAATGTTGACTATATGCGAAAAATTAACATGTTTTGCTTACCTTAGATATTAGTAATGATGTTGACATCAGTATAAGTGGTTTCTGATCCTATTTGAGCTGATAAGACTTCATTTATGAGCCACAGGAAATGCATTTCAGTTGGTGGCGTGCATGTATAGAACGCTATGTGGTTACTTCAATGTCACGTAACGGTTTTCAATGTTATAAATGCACACAAATTATTAAATATATATTATAGTAACAAAATTAAAGTATATTAAGTTTTATTTACATACTTAAAAAGTCCATGACACTTACAAGCCGTAAACATTACTTCCTGTGGTAAGTGTTGAAACAAGCATCACGACAAAGACGGAGGAACATGGACATGCCTCAAACACAAATCTGGAGTGTTTCTTAATTTTGTCTTTGGCACAAACATGGCAGTGACTTCTAAACTGTAGTTTTGTTAGGATGTGATCGGTTCCACACAATGGTAAGAGTGTTCTGACTCCTCTGGCTTTGGCAACATACTTTCTAATATGCTCATTCTAAATTCATAGAATGGGATTTTCTTAACTTTTATATGAATTTTGTGCCTATTGTAGAGAGGAAAGAATTCAGTAGCATCATGTGGAGGGTATGGACAGATAGTTTTTTGTATGGTGGAGTTTTCTTTCCATCAGGTAGTATGCCATCATCATGTCTCCTCTGTCAACACCTTTCATGAATGCATATTTTACAATGGGCAAAGGTTTTATTCTACTTTTCCCACGGGCATTTATGGATTCAACAATATGATTTTCATATTCCGTGGACAGATACGAAACAACCCTTTTATCTTTCCATTTGCCTACAACTACACCTTCTGAGTATCTTGCTATGGTTTCTCCTGTCTTCAAGTTGGCAGTCTTCATTTCAGTAGGTAAGTATTTTATTTATATCTTCAGAGTACTTAGTGGAATAGGTTCCATTAGCTAAAAGCTTAGATGCTAATACAAATGAACTGTAATAGTTGTCCAAAATAGGCAGTGTCCACATTCAAGTTTCCTTGCGTCAGTTTCAGGAAAACGTTTGCAGAGAGACCTTTTCCTCCAAAGGGCACCACAATAAAATATGAACTTCAAAATAAACCCATGTGGATCATTAACTGTCTATATTTTCATCCCATATTTATGTATTTTATTTTTTATTTACTGTCTGGATTTTAGACAACCTCTCCACAGGATCATACTTTCGTCTATAGAAATTCCACGCTGGGGTAGACAATTCATAATTTTTTTTTAATTATCGATTATATATTTCAATTTGTTCAGTCGGTTATCTTTATCTCTATTTTCAATGTCACTAAAAAAACAAGAAAGCAAAAAATCACAAAAAACCTGTCTGTTTTCATAAAGTTTGAAAAACAAGGACCCAAGAAGTAAAAGGGGTAACATGTTCGCAGGCTGACACGTTCTGTCGCTCCGTAATTTTTAGCGTTTGTGAATAGTTTAAGTGAATAGTTATAGGTAAATTTAGTGCATGTGCATTTAGTTAAGTATTTGTTATAATAGCAAGTGTTTGTTTTGCATGATCAGTCAAATAAAAATAGGGGTGTGCGAGTAGTGATTTTTGAGTTCAAGTCGAGTCGAGTAGTTGGCATTTTTTTCGAGTATCGAGTATTTTCGAGCGAGTATTTACAGAAGCATTTCCTGTTCACCTAAGACAACTGTAAAAGGCAGACACCATCCTAAGCCTATGTTAAGTTTTGCCAGATTCGTAAATATATACATCTAAACTGAACACAATAATTTTGATTTGTTGTTTGTAACTGTGACATTTAATAAATAAAACTTGTTATTTCCTGCCTTCCTACATTTTTATGTGGCATTGTTTTGTTTAACCTTTTTCCTTTTTTCAGAACTAATATTATGTAAGAAATTAAGAAAGTATATTATTAATTGAAACAACGTGGATTATAAAGATTTAATCTGTTCACTCATATCACAGATCAGATTTTCTATGCAAGCCAATTATACTGTTTCACAACCGGCCGAAATGTTTATCTGGTGATTCAGTTCAAAGTGCACCGCGAAAACGTAGTGAAGCTTGTTGGCAAAAGTTGCATCCAACCAAACTGATACTAAAATTCAGGCATCATCGTCAAATGCGGTCATTTGCTTTGAGAATTGCCTCATCTCAACAAAAAATTGATTGTTTACACGCCAAGAAGAGTAGATCTTTATTCTGTGGATATTTAATTCAGTAATTACAAGGTTACAACTAACCGGAAATAAGCTCTGAATTATATAATCAAATTTCAAAATCTGGATGACAAAGACTGTTGGTCAATCAATTGATAATAATAACTAAGCAGGTTTACTGAAAATAAATTTCAAAGTCACTTAGGATGAATTAGTTTTTAAATTATGATCGGTAATGAAATATGAAACTTGAAACTACTTCGATACATGAGGCTACACTGAACAACAGATAAATAATTATGTCATAACGAGAAATTCACTAAAACCTGGTGTAATCGAAT
Source organism: Stictocephala bisonia (assembly GCA_035578905.1). Lineage (NCBI taxonomy): Eukaryota > Metazoa > Arthropoda > Insecta > Hemiptera > Membracidae > Stictocephala > Stictocephala bisonia. The sequence continues at coordinate 120,662 of JAQJVL010000982.1, read as the reverse complement.
GAAAACCATAGACGTAGTCGGCTAATATAATAGGTCTAGCCGATATTGGCGACGAGATGCAGTCTGAAATATCAACTGTGCCAGATTTTGGGCAGCTAAACGATAAACTTATGAATAAAAACGAGACGTTTGATAAGGCTTCGGTTCAATGAAAATTATTTCCCGAATCTTTACATTCGTCGTATTTTGTTTAGAACATGTCTTCCAACATGTTTTTCCCTCACTTGGGTTGATTCGTGATTGTTTTAAAGTTTACATCGACGTCAATGTGAACAGGGGACCGTTCAGTGAATTTACGAATCAAAATTATCGTACTTTACCACCTTTTACACTCCAATTGTGTTATTATCTAACCTAGTCTGAAAACCGTTCAAGAATTTGACAGGAAAAAATATCGTATGCGCAAATATTACACACAATTTTGGCGATCTAAGGCGTTTTCGGAAGAATAATTATTAGACGTTCGCCACGGATAATATATATCTATTTTTTATTTGACGGAAAATAAAGTAATAATGTTGTGTCACACGCTGCTAGAACGCCATTACCATATTTTATATGATATGATACGGTATCTTCTTACATCAAATCATTGGACGATTACCTGCTCAGATTAAAAAACAAAATATACCTCAATCGACTTGCAAGAATTATACAATAATATCATTTCCGAAAAGGAGCTGAACGGTTCCTTGCACGTACGTATACTACAACCGAGATGAACTTTCACCTAGAAAAGATGGGAAGTTCGATTCTTGGGATGTAAAGTGACCCGTTCTCGGGACCTTTTAGATTGAACGGTACTATTGATATGAACGAAAATATGCATAATTTCCACAGTGCACAGACTATAAGATTTGTATTGGTAACAGGTCTTTTGAGCATCTTGAACCGGATCTCTCGTCCCCTTTCTTGGGTCATAAAGACACTAACCAGCAATTCTTTTTTATTCACGTTATTTTAGGTTAGCTAACAAGTGGCTAGTAGACTTGACAACCAACATGTGTGATCGCTACTATTTACAGCGATCGCTACTTTCCCAGCTCTTTTGATCACTTTGAACTGAACTAGTTCAAATCATAATGAACGAACTCGTTCACTATGTCGACTAGTTCATTTGACTGTCGTCGTGTACTACCTATTCTTAGGCATATTGTTTGGTTCATAATTACGCGTACCAAACTGATAATGTATGATTAAGAGTAAAGTAAAACACAAGAAAGTGCACTTTTTTTATTCATAACTTATAAAACTGTTAACTCTTATAACTAAATTAAGATGTAAATATGATATTTCGTGAAATATAACTACTCAATCGAATTTAGAGTAGTTTTGGAAGCTTCGAGCCGAGTTCGAGTAGTAAAATACTCAATCAAACACTCAAAGTTTCGATTACTCGCACACCCCTAGTGTTTACCAAAGACGTGACTGTGGATTTCCAATATGTCCTGTCTCAGGTTGCTTATCCTCTCTGACAGTTCTGTATTTTCCTCATTTTCCCTGTAATCTTTTGCTTTGGTAACAGCCATTCTACAACGTAGAATTCTTTCACCCACTTTTTTACGCAAACAGTGTTCCGGCCACGAGTACTTGTGGATGCAACTTGTTTTAGTTTATTGGAAAAGGTGGTTTTTACATTCTACTTTTTCAACCGTAGTCGACTTGTATGGCCTCTTTTCCAATATATTTTTATAAACGCTGCTATCCCCATCAGCAATAAGTCTGGAGTACTTTATTCCATACATTTCCTCGTTTCGAAGAAATCCCTCCACCATAGTTGCTTCCATACTATACAAGCTCTGGCCTTGATTCCAGTTCTTGCACTTTCGCCAGCACTCTCAGCACGGGCACAAGATGTACAGTACTTGTTCTTCACACCAATGAAGAGCACTTTCTTCGTGCGATGTCCAACTATTGCTGCCTGAAATTAATATAAACATAATAAGAGGATAGGCACAAGGAACACTTGGCAACATTATTTTCTTAGTAAAACTTGTCCCTTTTAAATTAGTTTAGTTTGTAATTATTTCAAATACATATATGACAAGTACTAATCAGTTTTTCTGTGTAAATTATGTGTTGGGTTTAAATTAAGAAACGTCTCCTTTTTAATGGATATTTAGTTTTGATACCTAATACCAAAGACATATCATTGTTTTTATATGTAAATTGTGTACTACTTATTTATACAAGGTGTTTGAAAAGTGTGGGGCAAAACTTCAGGAAATGATTAAATAGGTAAAAATAAACAAAAAATTTCCAAGATGTGCCTTACCTCGCTTAGTTTGGCGTCTGTCTGTATGTATGTGTGTTCTTTAAAAATAACATATCTCCTAAACAGTATTAGCTATAATTTTGAAACGACGTAAATATTGAACTTTACACCACCTAATATACTCTAAAAATATAAACTAATATTTTACCTATTTTAAAATGGCGGCTGTTTAAAAATGTTAATGCTAAATTTCATGGAAATCATAGGAAAAAAAATTATCATGATACTTAATATTTAGCTTAAAAAGAGGCAAATCTTTTAAAACCTCAGTTGTTACAATCGGACATTAAATAACTGAGAAAATGTCATTCTTATGATTGTGTGCAAAATTTTACTGGTGGTTTTGTTCAAGTCAATAGATACAAGTATACGAAAGTTTGCAAAACACATGTTCATAATTACGCGTACCAAACTGACAACGTATGATTAAGAGTAAAATAAAACACAAACCTTTTTTATTGATAACTTATAAAACTGTTTACTCTTAAAACTAAATTAAGATGTAAATATGATATTTCGTGAAATACAATTACTCGATTGAACTTCGAGTAGTTTTAGGAGCTTCGAGCCGAGTTCGAGTAGTAAAATACTCGGAAGTTTCGAGTACTCGCACACCCCTATGTAAAACTGATAAAATTAATTGTCTTAAATGCAAATGATTAACATAGTGTAAAATGATATTTATCAATCAAATTCAAGAATTTCTACTTCTAAACAAAAATATAAATGCATGTGCTGTAGTATACGGCAATATATTTTGCTTTGAATATTTGATGCTTGAAGCCCACTGAGAGATGTTCTAGGTCTCTAAAAGTGCCAAGAACTTGATTGACTTACTACGAAGTTTGCCTACTGTTTTAGCTCGTGGCAGCCACTGTACTAGCTGGCCTATGAGTGACTTCTGGTAATGTGTTCATTACTTGTGACACTAGATAGGCTCATCATGTTAGAGCCCCACCTCATTTCTTGTCTTTTAAAGGGAATCGCACATAGTTGCAGCAGCCTAATCACCACCCTATGTGTTTGGGTGGGCAGGTGCTTACCCATTAAAATAATTTGCTTAAATTATTTTAATGAGTAGTGCAATGGATTAAGGGTTGATGTTACTTTTTCAGTATCATTAGAGGACTCAAAGGATGCAGTTGTGGCTAATCTAAATCTACGAGATTCTGAAGGCAATACACCCCTTTCATTGGCACTCTTAAATGGGATGCAAGCCATCATACCAAACCTCATTCAAGGTAAGTTTAAATAGTATCATTTATTGTATTACCCATTATTGTATTACCCATTGCTCAATGTTGTATCAGTATTGAATTAGTGTTTAAATTAGGGATGACTCGATACTTGATTCCATAAGTCGATTCCACTGATTCTTAACTCTGGAATCGGAATCAAGAAAGAATTGATTGTAAAAGTTGATTCCAACTATCGTGATTCTAGCAGCTGACTATGATATTTGAGAATTACTATCCCAAGTTATTCTGTCTCGATAATCTTTTAAGTATTTCTTTAAGTAGAAAGAAACGATGTTTGTCAATATAATTTAAATAAAAAATCGACATATATTGGATGGTGTTGAGGAGGAACAAAATTCAGGATCGTTGACTGAACTCCTCAGGCTTCGCCTGTCGTCAATAAAATAATGGAACAACAAAGAGAGCTAAGCATATACGTAATTCTTAGCAAAAACTACTTACGTTTATATATAGGGAATAGAACAAGCTTTTAACTCATATTTATAAAAGTAAATGTTCCTTTCTCTTTTCAGTTGCAAAAATATTGAGTAAACAAGTCGGAAAACAGATTTTTTGTACTGTTCGGTAATTTGATCATTTTTAATGCTCCTCTCTAGTTTGAAAATCAAAATGAATTTTTTTATTGACCATCAGCCTGTGTTAACTAAGGTATGACATTACAACTTTTACGCAAAGTGACTAACCTGCAATTTCATGTAATTATTAAAAAGTTCTAGTAACATAAACTTTATTTTATATTAAAACTGAATAGTTATATTATGTTCATACTTAGTTAAGTGTATTTTGTGTGTTACTCATAAATGATAGCTACGATTAGGGGTGTGCAATGCAGCAAATTCTTTTTTCGATTTGATGCAGCGATGCAATTCAAAGAATTTCGATTTGATGCACACATAAATAGTTTATGGTTTTTATTAAATTTTAAAAGCAGTTGAGAAACAATAATACCTTTTGTTACAGGTACCGTATCTTGCTAGTACAAAGAAAGATAATTTAAAACATACATTTTTTGATCACATAAATGTTAGCTAGATTTTGTTATATATATGCAACAAAAATATAAAAATTAACTTTACATCAAAATTAAAGTAAGAAAGTCAATTAAAAATAATATAAGGAATGTAAGATGAAGGAATTCACAGAATGGTAGGCCTAATGCACAATAAATCATAATTATTTTGAAATACAATTTCAGGGCTTAACAGATTTGTTTAGCACTAAACATGCTTATGTAACTAAGTAACTAAGGACAAATATAGGAAAAACTAGCAATAATGAAATGTGATGGCTCTTTATGAGATTCGTTAAATTTAAATGCCAATAGTTGTCCTTTGCTGTTGTTGTGGGAGAGTAACTGGCCAAAATTATCAAAATAATATATGTCACAGGTAAAAAGAAAAATGTATAAAATAATGGATAACAACTTATTTTATCGTTATTCACTATCATAGTTGGAAAATGATGACAGATATATAACTGATTTCTTTTACACTTACAATAAGTTGATTGAAATAAATATTGATGTAAAGTCACATAAGTATAGATAAATAAAGGTACTATATCATAGAATTTGTTTAGTAGAAGCATCATTTTGATTCAAGTATAAAAATCCATTGTTGTATAGCTAATATATTAAAATTAATAAAACTATCAACAAATGCAATCAAATATATTTATTGGATACATTAATTGAGAGTTTTTATATTAATTCTAATTAAAAATATTTTCTAGTATAAAGGTTGAAAATGTATGTGTACGGGGTCTTTTGACCGGTACATTTTTGGTTACTCTTTGTTTTGGTTTGCCAGGCTGCCTGAGATCGCTCTTGCGCTGTCGACTTGTTACTTTGGTGGCCGTTGGCTCAAGCCTTGGTCTGTTCTGTGGTTCCAGCTTTCGGTTCACAGATTCAATGGTTCACCTGAGTTTTGGGTTTAGTTTCGCCTTCTTCCTGTTAACTTCATCATGAGCAGCTAGAAAGGCGATTTACTCCAGGGTCCTTGAGTTTGATGTTTGATCCTCAGCCTGCCTCTTGGCCAAATTTCTGCCATCTCGACTGTGCTAGCCTGGCCTGGGGACGATGTTATAGAGCCGAGTTGCGCCTCCGCTTCCATCCCTACATCTTTGGGTGGGATTCTTCTGTCCTCAGGTCAGTGCATTCCATTTTATTCCCGGGCGGCTGAGCTGGTGTGGTTAATTGCAAAAAACCCATGTTGTGCGGAACAGTTTAATAATAGGCCAATTCTACAAACTGCTTATGAACTTATGCATTTTTACACCATAGCCATATTTTTTACACATTATATTTATTTTAGATCTTATTGTTGTTACGTTTTTGTTTAGAGTTTTCTATTGCTGTTATTATTTTTCAGAATATTTACCTATTTGTTAATTTTTTATGCTTAGGCCTAGTTATTAATGTAGTATTTTGTAGTGGATTATGGATAAAACAGTATAGTACTATATTTTCTTTTTAATTGCTTAGTTTTTAAACTGTTCACCAAAAGGGAATTTTTAAAAACGTTTTTACTCTTTTCAATTCTGAGCTGCCCAGGGATTTCGGCTGGCTTCCTGGCCTCAGTGGAATCATGAGATGAAGGCTAAATTGCCGGTTATTTGGTTCTGTTCAAATTTTTAAATTTTTCTTTGTAAATTCTCTTAAATATTGTCTTTCTAGTAATTCTGCAGATAGGCATGTCTGTAATGTCATTTTTGGTATTAGTAGCTTTTGCTAATTTTGTGTATAGTTTGTATTTTATTGTTTATTTTCTGTTTCTTGTTTATTTTGAGTTTTAGTGATATTGTGGCCTTCTGCCAAAAATAAAATTTATTTTGTAATAAATAGTTTTTCGCTCAGCTGCCGAGTTGTGATTTAACCCTCCGACTGCCGCCCGTGATCCTATCGCTTGTCTGGTTTTGAGCCATTCTCCAGTACGGCTCGACTTCCAGTTTTGGTGGGGGATGTGTCTCATATGTTAATAGAGTTGTTTTTAATAATTAACGTTCAATTACACTTTTTTTTAATGCAAATAATCTTGAGTTAAGTAATTTAGAACACAGTGCAAACAGAATAATCGAATTGAAATCAACGAATCATCGTTAAAAATGCAACAAGTTTGAATTTATAAAAGGAAACAAGATAATACTGTGTTTTGATTGGGAAATGTTTTGTTAGAAGGATGGCTAGGCTAGGTACCTAATCAGACAGGAAGTGATAGCAATAGTAAGAAAACGAATGGACAGGTGTTATCAGCAATATTTGGACTGTTATCAGCAATATTTGAAAACACACTTGAAGACATAATTCATTTCACTATTCCGATTATCTACTTGTATTATTGTGACTTGTGTTATCAAATATGAATCCAAACTAATTACCGACTAACAGAAATAAATGGGCTGTCTGTAGAGAATGTACTACGATTCATGGTACGCTGCACGAATGTAAATTATGATAACTATACGCATTACTTGATGGACTTTTATCATGTTCGAGCTATTTCCCGGTCAAACTCTGTATTTGTTGTCGCGATATAATCAGGTTTGTGTCCGATCGCGCTCATCACTGTCTACTCGAAACAAAAATAAACTCAAGTGATAATCATTTTACAACTATTCTATTGCAAAATATTTTATTTAAAACATCAAAGTATTCGTTTTATAAGACACACTAATAAATATTATAGATGAAAAGAGAATTTTTTTTCTTAATAATTCGTCATTTTGGCGCATGAGAATGAATCTGAGACATCGATATTGCTTATGCATCGTGGCACTATCGATACATCGAGTTACTTTCAATGCATCGACATTTTGACTAGTCATGCATTGAATCAAATCGCATTGGTTTTTCGATGCACCTCTAGTTACGATATCATGTGACATGAGGCCATTGTGGCTAATACAATTGTTGTATTACATTTTGAGAAACCAGGTTTAGTTCTATGTATATCTATTATTTTTGTCTTTTATTTTTTGTTTCATTTTCTTCTGATATCTTTAAGGATTAACATTTCAATGTCACTCATTTTAATTTGTATTAAGTCAGTCTAATTTATGTTGTTAGGAAATACGAATTGGCTATTGGATAATTGTCTATATATTTAACATGTTAATATTCTATTGTATTTGATCATTATTAATATATCCTTAGTCTGGACCTTATATAACGTATATTGGTTTTTAAGTTATAATGCCAACATTTGTTGAGTTCTGCTATATTGCTTCGTTGTAATTATCTTAGGTTTTGTCTAAAAATTAGTTTTTAAAATTTTTAGTAGATAGTTTTATTTATGTTTTTAAAAGCTTTATTTATTCCTCTTAATTTGATGTTTTAAAAAAATGTTACCTTGATGTTATAATGTTTTGTGGTTTTTTGGAATTTTGGTTATTGGAATCAAGAATCAGTATCGATATATTTTTGGAATCGACGACACATTCCTAATTTAAATCATTTGTAATTGTAAGAAACATGAAATATTTAATTTTAAATTATAGTTTTTTTTCCAAGTTTTGATATGGACCATGATTTGTTGGCTCCTCTTTACTGTAAATACTTGTAGTGATCCTGAATTATTAATATTGTATGTTGTATGGCATTGCAGGTGGTGCAGATATGAACATGCGCAATGGTGAAGGTATGACCTTGTTGCACCAATCCATTGTTAAGAAAGATACGGAGTCCTCAATATTTCTGATAAATCAGGGTGCCAGTATTGATGCTAAGTAAGTTTGTATTCTTTTGAAATTTTGTTTATAGATGGCTGGAGGCAGCAATATGGCACTCATAAATTTAGAGGATATAGTGATGTACACCTAGTTAACTATTTTTAAAACTAGTCTGGTTCTTAAAACAGTACATTAATTGAAGTAAACATTAAATAACTGTGTAATATTCAAAAACTTAAACTTCAAAGAGGTCACAATTGACAATTAATACTGTAACACCGACTGAATACAAACTAGGTAACAATTTTTTAAATATTAATATGTAACATTAACTTTAATAACTAAATATTTTATTAATAATATAATTGTCTTTTGTGGATTCCAGTCAATATTTGTATGGGGCATACTGGGTAAACTATTGAATCTTGATATATTAAGTTTATTTAAGTAATATAATGGCGTTAATTTAAGTATATTACTTCTCATCACTCACCCTATATTACATGAAAACACAAACAATATTAAACATGTGTGCTTAGGATTGCCGGGATCTCAGTAATATGTTAGTTGCTCCCACGGGCATGATTAGGATCCTAAGGCAGTATAAAGTAAACTTTTCTTAGAGGAAGTATGTTCATTATTAGCATTGCAAACTTTTTGAACAACTTTTCTTTACTGCACTTTCATGTATCATTTTTCTCTATATGTTTTTAATGTATATAAAATTGTATTGTTACTTTTAAGATAACTGCCAACAATTAGTCCAGTATTGTCAGAAGGTGAGTGCAGTAGATTGTTGTATTATTCCCCAACATACTGAATCTACAGTACTTTTTTCAATGTACGAGGCGTGTTTTTAAAGTAAGTACCATTTTTAAATTACGTCGCTGCAGCGCTGCGGTCGCCGTTTAGAACATGCGCGCCGTATAGCTACATCTGTTAGGAAGCCACAGACGCCATTACAGAACCATCCGATCGAGTCTACATCTATTTGCGTGATTTTAAAATGACTCCACCAATTGAGAATCCTGCCGACTGCGAAGTGCGTGCTGTAATACGGTTTCTCTGTGCTCAAATCTTCAAAGCAGTTGACATTCATCGCCAAATCAGTGAAGTGTATGGTGAAAACATTGAGTGATGGAATGGTTCGGAAATGGGTTAGGGCCTTTAAAGATGGCCACACAAACATTCATGATGAGGAACGAAGTGGGCGACCTTCAGTCATTACCGATGATCTGATTCAAAAAGTGGACTGTAAAGTGAAAGAGAACAGACGATTCACTATTTCGTCCTTAGCTGAAACCTTTCCTGCTGTCTCAAGAAGTGTTCTTTACGAAATTGTGTCCGAACGTTTAAATTAACGGAAACTGTGTTCACGCTGGGTGCCAAAAATGTTGACTGATGAGCACAAAACCAAAAGATTGGGCAGTGCATTGAGTTTTCTCGAGCGATAAAGTAACGAGGGGGATCAAGCCATATTGTTACAGTCGATGAAACATGAGTAGCCTACGTTACACCGGAATCGAAGCAGCAATCAATGGAATGGCGGCATTTATCATCTTGTAGGAAAGTGAAATTCAAACAAACAATCTCTGCTCAGATAATCATTTGCACTGTGATTTGGGACAGAAAGGGTGTGTTGCTGGTAGATTTTTTTGCCTCGCGGTGTCACAATCAATGCAGCTGCGTACTGTGAGACTTTACAAAAACTGCGCCGTGCAATTCAAAATAAAAGGCGTGGCATGCTGAGTGCAGGTGTCATTTTGCTCCACGATAATGCCCGTCCACACAGCAAATCGAACACAATACCTTATCTCACTTCTTTTAGCTGGGAACAATTGGACCACCCTCCATACAGTCCTGATCTAGCGCCGAGCGACTACCATTTGTTTCTGCACTTGAAGACGCATCTGGCGAGGCAGCACCATTCCGATGATGACGAAGTAAAAACGACTGTGAAGCAGTGGTTGTCTAATCAGGCGGCAACCTTCTTTGATGATGGCATAAAAAAGCTGATCCCAATATACGATAAGTGCCTTAATATTAATGGGAATTATATAGAGAAGTAGAGTAAAGTATGGCTTTTCAAGTGAATAAATTATTTTTGGAAAGATTTACTTTTAGTTTTTTTATATCAAAACAGTACTTACTTTAAAAACACGCCTTGTATCATAAAAACACATTTCCATACCATCAAATTAGAAATTCAACAATAATTTCTTTTGCCATTTGATTTGTTTTTATTTAAAGATCAATGAAGGCTACAAATGGGTCGGTTCCTAAAATTGTTGCTCAGTTCTTGATAAAAGAACCGGGACCAAAAACCATTGCTAAATTTGAGTTCAGTCAGGAAAAGTGCTGATACACTGAACAATCAAGCAACATTATCTGGCCACAATATAAACAAAATATGTGTATGTAAGGAATCATCTATAGACAGTCACTTAAAACTCAAGTAGAAATGCAATATCATAAAACTTTTCTTTGGTTTATTTAATTTTCAAAAATATTTAATATAATAAAATAATTTGTATGTATCTTTTAAATACTATACCTTATTTTAAATAACCAAATTTGCATTTATATTTATGGAAGATAACAACTTCTACATTAGTGGTTTTCTGGGAAGGAGTGAAAAAAGAAGTAATGTGACCTGCTGTAAGTCCTCTCCCACTACTTAGGGAGATAAGGAAGGGTACTAGGAAGGAATTTAACCTTCGATCCATCCCCTCTTACCATTTAGAGAGATAAGGAAGGGTCCCAGGAAGGAATGTAAACTATAGTCCTCTCCTCTTACTAAAGTAGATAAGGAAGAGTCCCAGGAATTAATCTGAGCTTCAGTCTGTCCCCTCCTACCTCTTAGGGAGATAAAGAAGGTCCCAGGAAGGAATTTGAACTGCAGTCAGTCCCCTCCTCCCACATAAAGAAATAAGGAAGGGTCCGAGCAAGGAATGTGAGCTTCAGTCTGTCCCCACTTAAGGAGATACAGAAGGGCTCCAGGAATGATTGTGATCTTCAGTTTGTCCCCTCCTACCACTTAATGAGATAAGGAATGTGGGCTTCAGTCTGTCCCCTCTTACCACTAAAAGAGATAAGGAATGGTCCCATGAAGGAAAGTAAGCTTTAGTCTGTTCCCTCCTACCACTTGAGATAGGGAAGGGTCCCAGAAAGGAATGTGAACTGTAGTCAGATCCCTCCTCCCATGTAATACCTTCACTACCGACTGCTAAATTGGATTTTAGAAATAGACAAATAGACTATCGTCACATATTTGTGACACACAGATTTACGCTATAGACTAACGTCCTAACGTCACACGTGTGTGATGCTTGGGGCGCATTCTATAGTCCGATGTCATGTATATGTTACACATCCTTTATCTTACTAAATGTTATCTGGTTGACAGTCGGTCTATTATTTCAAATATTCTATTGCATGTTATGTCCGTCACATATACATGTAGCTTGGTCTCGGTGTGGGAATTTTATTTTGGCAATAAGGGGGAGGGATTAAGAATAAGATGTTGCCACTGCTATAAGACCTAATAGAAGAAGAAAGCAACAATTTATTATTACAAAAATTGCATACATAACATAAAAACAAAATTGGTCTCTATGCAGCACCATGATTTGCAGATTGGCATAACAAGTACTATATTTTCTAATCGTTACCATTTAAATAAGTATTTTAAATTAATAAACTTATATTATAGTTTAAAATATAATAAACAGAATTTTTTTGCTAACTTTAGTTTTATTATATTTACCAATATAAATGTGTAAAACATAGATAACATATTTTTCATTATGGTCACAATATGTGACATTCGGTCTGGAGCTTGTTATAACAACTCTGTGGATCAATGTTACGCTTATGTGACGCAAACAAATATACCTAAAACATTGTGTTTTAACGTAAATAATGCATTGTTTAGTGACATTTTAATTCAAATCAATGAAAAATTAAAAACAAATATGTTTTGGTCTGTGGTTATTTTAGTTAAAGTTTACATTGGTCAGTAGTGAAACAACATGATTACATGATTTAAATTTGGACCTCTAGAAAACCCCATGCGTCACACATATGTGACGTTCAGTAGTGAACGTGTTAAGGAGAAAAGGAAGTCTGTCCCATCCTACCAGTTAGGAGATAAGGAAGGGTCCCAGGAGAGAATGTGAGCTTCTGTCTGTCAATCAATCAATCAAAATATCTTTATTTCATATTAGTACATAGTATACAGAAATAGTGTCAACCTTAATTAAATTTAAAGACAACTTAAACATTTTGTAACCTTAAACAATAAACATAGCAAACTATTCAACAAAAAACAATAGCAATAAAATTCCATTTTAATGGTTCAGAAGTATAAATTCATTAATGGAGTAAAATGATCAGTCTATCAAAAACTGTCCCCTCCTACCATTTTATGAGATAAAAGAAGGGTTCCAGGAAGGAATGTGAGCTTAAGTCTGGCACCCTTAACTACTTTTGGAGATACGGAAGGGCCCCAGAAGTGAACATGAGCTTCAGTCTGTCCCCTCCTACCACTTTAGGAGATAAGGAAAGAATGTGAAGTGCAGTCAGTACCCTCCTCCCACTTAAGTAGGTAAGGAAGGGTTCCTGGAAGGAATATGAGTTTCAGCCTGTGCCCTCTTACCACTCCAGAAATAGTCTGTATAAATATACCATGGCACTTGGTTGTTTTTTCATCTTTATTTTAGAACATATATATTTTTGGATAATAAACAACAATGCAACTTACACCATTTGGTAGATAGTTAGTAATTATGGATATCAAACATTTTTTGGATTTAATTTAATTCTTTTTCAGTCACTGATTTTCAGACTAAAAATAATGCAGTATTAGGTTTATACTTAGATTATCAAGTCTATTTAACTTAAAAAAGACCCTCTGTTTCATCTAAGTATTCTATATTGTATTTGATATTTTGTTATGTGAAGGAATATTATTAACTTGATTTTTTTCTATCCCTGCAATTGGCATTTTTAATTTATCGTACAGATGTTATTAAGCGGTCCAAACCCTTTTAACAAATTTAAAGTTGACTTCTAGTAATTTCAACCATAGAAACTGCTTTTGGAGCAGAAGTAATGCAGAGGCCACTAAGCTAACAATTTAATATGCTTTCTCATTTATTTGAGTTATGAGCTTACTAATATTAGTTAGCTCGTTAAGTTCTGTTATTTTTTGTTTCAGATATTTGTCTAACAGAATTGTTTAATTTATTTCTTTAGCTTGTTTGTGCTTATATTTATTTTCTTATAAGCTTATCATTGTCATTTATGCTCTGTCAAGTAGTAATTATATAGATAAGTAAATAATTACAGGAATATTAAATAAAGGATTGGGCTAGACAACCCTAAGTTTATGATTGCAAGGCTCGTATCTGATTTTCATGCTTGACATGAATGTAATATAAATTTATATTATATATATATATCTGATTAAATGTAATTCATAATACATTACAATAACCTTATTATTAAGGAACTTTTCAATTTATTCTCTATGCCTAGGTTTCTTGAAATTCTGTATTCTAAGCCAGAAAAAAAATTCCTCCTGAAAGTAGGGAGGAAAGTAATTCCTCATGATTCTGTCCCAGCTTAAAAATCTCCTCTTATCCATCTTTAAAGCATGTGAATATAAAAATCTCGTTCCTCAAGTTTTATTTCCTCGTTTATTTTTCTCAGTGCAGTTCTTATCAAATAGTGTTTTGCCAAGAGACTTTTACAGCCATTTAAAGTTTTCTACACAAAAATGTGCAAAATTAAATGTTATGACTGTGATAAGAATCGTCTTTATGGTAACAGTGATTCATTAATTCCCAGGACTATAAATGGCCAAACTCACCTTCAGTTAGCTATCAGCCACAACCTGCCTGACGTAGTGGAAGCTCTTTGTCGCCGTGGCATTGATATGTCAGTGGTTGACAGCAATAACAACTGTCCCCTCTGGACTGCTTTGGATGCTGGCCAGGAAGACATCGCTTCTATCCTTGTCAGGTCAGACCAACAAATAATACTGCATTTATTTATTTTTTAATAAAGTTTGAACTCTTCTTGTTATTAAAAGACCCCATTAAACAAAAATACATTTTCATGACTATTTTTTAGTATAGTCCTAATTTAGTTTGAATTATTCTCCTAATTTAAAACAAAACAATGTCACTAATGGAAAATCTATCCAGAGTTAAGACTAGGCTTATTCTTAATAATCCTTAAACTAACTTTAACTGTTCATATTTGGATTAGTTTATACTTAGCTGTTTTTAATTATTAATTTTGAACATTGCATTCAACATTTACTATAATAATAGTAAATAATATAAAATATAATTTTATTAAAGTAAGTTATTTTGCTGTGTAATTATTAATAACAACATAATAAAGAGCAGTTTAAGGAAAAAACAGGGTGTCTACTGGGCCCTGACGTCACGGGAAACCCCGAAAAGGCCCCGATTTTCCCGATACTAGGTGACATCCAGGATTTTCCTCATATAGGATGTCACAGAAAAGCATGGATTTTATCATGAGTGGCCCCGATTTTGTTGTAACCAACAAAACTGATTTATTTTAACTGTGACCGGTGAAAATAAAATATGTTTTGTTCTCTTCAGCTGTCATTATTAGCGTAAGTGAATAATGTATCGTGGCAATTGGTACAATTATCGAATCTGAGTCCGTAATTCAGAATGAACGTTGTGTCATTACAGAATGTTTTTAGTCATAATCTAATAGCAATATCGAAGTCCTTCCCGTTCCGCCCCACCATTCTTCTTCGCCTTGTTTCATAACGTGAAGTCACTGTCACGTCTGAGGCATTATCACACAATAACAGTCAGTTAGGCCTGATGCATAGAGCAAGAATTGCAAGTAGCCGATTGCCGCGATCGGTCCTGGTCCACGAGATCGGCTATGGTCATTTGCAAAATTTTGCAACGTCGTCATTGTGTATGGCAGAGCATTGGACGGTGCACACGGGCCGCTGTTGATCGTTAGAACACCGAAACTCATAGACACACCGCTCTTCCAATAAGCATTGTAAAGTTGCCTATATAAGATAAGGATATATTTTCGTAAAATATAAGTGTGGAAAATTAAATATTTACAGCTATGTTTAAGTGTATTGGTGGTATTGCAAGTAGCATATTAGTATTTCGCCTCTTGATATAATTTGTTAACTTGTAAACTAGTTCATTAAATGAAAGAATGCTCATACAGAAGAAATTCAAATTTTTATATTCATCATCTTTCAGGTCGCTAAACAAGTTAGCGAAAGCCCCCTTTAGAAGTCTGGAACTAAAAAATTGATGGGTTGAATAACGCCTATTATAACATGGAAACAAATAATTATAAGCCATATACATAACGACAAGCCTTTTCTTACAACTTGCCAAGTCCTTTTTAGTAACAATTATTTTTTAAGGTTACAAGTGTACAACGAACTGTGACTGGTACTGATCTCCAATCGCGGCAAGCGGTTACCTGCGGTTCTTACCAGGCCTTAGCTTGTCATTCATTTTGGTTTAGTTATAATTTTAGGTACATTGTGCAATTAAGTGAATTCAAGAGCACGTTATTTATTATAACTTTATATTTTACTTTGCCTAGAATTATTGTTAACGATATCAACTTGCTGCATTTGTAAAAAAAAAAAGTTATTTAACACAATAATTTGTTTGGTAACAGTGAGAATGGCCATTCCACCAAGAATAAGCAGGGGAAATTGGGCTATTGTGAAAAACTGGCAATAAGCCATGAATTTCTTTGTAAAGCAGTAAAATTAGGAGTTTGCAAGAACTCGAGCCAAGACTGCTATACAAGAGCTCGTGAAATCTAGGCTGTTTCAAACTCGAGCCAAGAAGGAGTTTTTCATCTAAGGGGTATAAAATAAATGCTTACTATTGCTGTGAATGGTGATTTATAAGCAATTTTCAATGAGCTGGATTTTTTAATAGACGGTAGTCGAAATACTTCCCTTCAAATCATAAACAATTTTGTTAGGATGAAAAATTACGACTGGATGTGGTTACCGTTTATCATATTGTGAGATTCTTTATAAAAAAGTTTTCATTTATCAAGGAATAAACGTGTTTAATTCCAGTTTGAGTTTGTGAAATGTGTGAAGTTGCGTTATCATTTCACAAACTCAATGTGAAAGAGTGAGAGACCTGTGTGTGTGTTGTGAGTAGGTATGTGTACGTGTTGGCGTGTGGTGACAGAGTGAGAGAATACATGTGATGAGTGACATGTGAGTATGCAAGTTGAATGTATGTCGCTGTTTGAAAGTGATTTGAAAGTGTAGAATTAATAGTAGAAGTTGTTTGGGCAACCCCATATTCGGAGGGTAGAGGTCTTCCCAAGTGTTTAATTCGATAAGATTGAGCGTTGATTTCACCAATCACTAGCATACTTATAAATAGAATTTTATAGATTTACTACCATATTCCTTTTATAATTTGATAAAGAAAATTATAGTGACTCATCCTACGCACAGGCTTGCCTTTGTGAGGATCATATTTCCATAATGTGTTTGCATCTTTTGTTATTATTATTTTGTTTTGTTCATATCATTATTTTGTATATTTTGCTATTATTTGTATTGCTTTACATATAATTAATTTGAAAATGTTTAAAATGCAAAGCAAACTGTATTTGGATTCATATATTTGTAAGATAAGTAATGGAAATAAACAACTTTTGATTTAATTTGATTTTATCAATCCAACAAACCTCACCATTTGTACACTTTGAAAAGCCATTTTTCATTTCATGTTATTGTTTCCAGCTTTTTGTTGGTTGGGACTCTCCCTTCCTTATCTCTTACCGTCGTGATGAATACCCATCTTGTGTCTACATTCTTTATGTTCGTTTCTGATACAATAATGATAGCTTGTATTTGATTTTGGCTGAAAAGAATCAAATATGAGATATACAATTAAACTTAACAAAACTGTAATTGGGAATTCGATATTCAGTTGGAATGTCCATTAACCCTAGAACTGGCATGCATTTGACTCTTAGCTGGCAGGTGTTTTCAGACCCTTATGCAGCACTTATTTAAAAAAATTTTAACAATTGGTTACTTAGCAACAGTTATAATGTATTATATATCAAATTGTTAGAAATAACTTGCTCTACAATATAATAACAATTATGAATGGACTTATCCCTAAAACTGGCAATTTCCCAGCATCCAAACACAAAAAAACACTTTTTCAAAAAAAAATTTTTTTTTTTTGGGCACACACTGTCGGAAAACAAATAACTATTTCAAAAAAGTTTAAATGCAAAAATTGTTCAAAATTTTACAGAAAAAATAAAATATACACTGTTAATACTTTATCACAACACACAAATTCAGAAAAAAATTTACAACAAACTATGTACAGTGGTGGCGATGGGCTGAAAACTAGTCCGAGTCATCAGAGTTATGGGCTCTCTTTCTTCCAGCCCTGATTGGCCTCCACTATCCACTCCACTACACTGAAAGAATAGGTTTACTATCCCTAGGAGGACAGTTCCTGATACCTGGGTTCCTTGGAATGAGTTCAGATGTAAGGTCTATTTCTGGCTCAGGTTACAAAACAACACGAACCCAAAGACGACCATCATCTTGTGGTGGATTAGGCCTAGGCCTAGGATTAGGGTCATCGGCATCACTATCTTCACTAGAAGATAAATCATGAGGATCTGGGACATAATCATCCCCACTTCCATCAGAGAAATCTTCTAAATCAACTTGGTCAGGGAAATCTTCGATTGACAAGTCACTTTCTACATCCGACAAATCAGTTTCAAATAAAATGTCACGAATTTCACTGGAAGGTAAATCAGTAAAAATGACGCGGCATTTATACATAACAAAATACATCAAATGAAAGCTTAGAATCTCACGTGTATAACGATATATTATTTAACCTTCCACTCACTATTTTAGTATTGATAATGAAGTAAAACGTGAGGGGTGTCTAATGCGTCGTGAATGACGACTTTGCCAGTTCAGCGGCAGATTAATGAGTCGTCAAATACGACTTTGCCAGTTCAAGGGTTAATGATAGTCTCATAGAACAATAATTATTTTTTATTACAATGATTATACATGTAAAAAAAATTCAGTGTCATCTGGGTATTGTGTTTATCATTTTAAATGCAATTCGACTACGCCTCGCTTGTTAATATAGCCTAGGTCTAGACGTGGATTAAAAATGAAAAATAACCTTGTGCAGTTTTTGAAAGTCAAACGAATGGCAGCAATTGATTGACATAATTATTGTTTGGTTCGAATAACAAAATAAATATACTAATATAAGCTGGAATGCCGAAACCATCGCTAAAAGAAATGCTGGTCAATTCAATTTGGGATTTGTGTCTTTCAGGGAATCAGATTTTTACAGAAAGTTGTGAATTAATTTTAATAGCATTGATTTCACATCTTGAAAACTGTTAGTAAGAAAATAGTTGTCAGTTGGTAACAAAATTCACGTTATCATAGTTGAAATGATAAATTATTCCGATCGGAGATAAACAATTTTGCACTTCTAATTTACTTATTAGGACCAAAACGACCATAAATTTGTGTTCGTATCGGCTAATAACAGCGCAAAAATAATTTGTAACTAAGATTTTGGAAATAATTGCATTTGGAAGTCAATAAAAAAAAACAACTAATGACAGAGATCTGACTCTGACAAGGTTGGAGCAGCATAACCTTGAGTTTAATTAACAAATGACCTGTCTGAAAATATTCCTATGCAATTCGGTTTTTTTAAACTGACATTGCCGGTCTCGTAAGACGAAAGAGTGGGCATGGAGGATGTTTCACGTTTGTTTACTTGTTCCGCTTTCAAGTTTTGTTATCAGTTCCTTTACTTAGTGGTCGCGCGTTCTCCACTCTTAGATGTTGATTACTGAGGATAAAATGTTTTACATATCAGCCAAGCCATTTAACTACCTAATTATTTGTATTTTCACACTCTAATAGTTATTCATTTTAGCTAATCGCATACATGCGTCTTATCCAACTGAACAAAGTTCTCTGAAATGTGTTGATGATCTACATGAAGTTTTATATCTTAAAAATACAAAACTTATTCAACAAATATTCCTTGTTATAAATTTTAGGAGTCCAATGAAACACTATTATTATTTTATGAGTAAAGTATTCCTTATAATGGAAAGCAATTAAATGCATCAAAACCAATGATTGCAGTCTATCAGGTCGCCCCACCTGTTGTGCTATTATGACAATCCCTTTCTGTTACAACTTTTCATCAACGCCTACTATGATATCGCTCAGCAGATGTAACCTCAATATTTCTTATCTTATATCTAGTTTTGCTTAAATGAGAGCCATTTTTTGTTGACTTCTCGTGTTTCCCAGATGATCAACGTTTTATTTATTTTGAAATACTATAAAACCGAAAATTAATAAAACCGATATTTTAGATAGGGGGAAATAATATTACGCAGAAAGGGGGAGGGTTATTGGACCAGGAATTTTATTGTTCCATGGCCGGGGAAAACCAGAATTTGGATATCAATAAAAAATTATAGTAATATTAATAGTGTAAAGAAACATCAAACCAACGCCTATTCTAAAATTATAGCACATGTTCCTACTCTGTAAATTCAAGGACGCTCTTAAAGGTTTTTTTCAACTAGAAACTTTATTAATTTTAACTTTATTAATAAAGAGAGATTAAAAAGATGTAATGGAATTGTTACAATATTTAAAAAAAAAAATAAGTGTTATGTTGAGGTAAATGAACGTTTGATCTTGCTGGAAGTGCGTAAACGGAATATTTGGGAGCATAGTTAAAGAGTTTAATGTTATTTATTTAATAATCAGGGACTCATGAATAAAAAAATATTTGGAAAAGTCAAGATAAGACTTTGCTATTCAAACCAAATATGATCTTTAAAGCTTTTTTCTGATTTTAAAAACATATTTTGTTCAAAAATTTTCATGACCTCAAAATAGAATGGCATAAACAAGATGAGGGTAAACGCAACCATAATACAATGTCAAAAGTAATTGCGAAAATGAATAAAGAGTTCCATAGTGCAAATAAACAAGTTTTGCTTATTTACTAAATTTTGCAATTACGTTATTAATGTGAGCATCAAATTTAAAATTACAATCAAGGGTTAGGCCAAAAATTTGAAGTTGAAATTGTGAAGATTCTAATCTTATTTTATTTTCTGATTTCATATTAATATTACGAATGTTTAAAGTCACAATCTGTATACACAGCGTTAGTGAACTAAGGTTTTGTTGTTTATGAAATAATTTTCTGTTATTTTCATCTATATGTTTCGATAAATTCAGTAACTTACTTTTCTCCATGATTAATTATTATAAAAATTAGTTGAAAGATATAATTTAAGAAACTGTATTAACATTATGATAACTTATGACATTTAACAATGCAGCATTTAAAATGTCTTTCAATATTTACAACCAATTTGTTTATTACATAAACACATGTATACTGAGATTTAGTGGATTTGAAATATATTTTGAGATTTATATGAAATTATCTGAACAAAGTCACGCTGCCTTAAAAATTTGTGAACTTACGTACATAGTGACAATCTTTCGTTTCCGTTTATGACTTACTTTCTGTGTTCGTCAGGGCGGATGTGCAGGAGTTTCTATTTCCCCCCCCCCCCTTACCTTGGAAATCACTCTGACTCCACACCCCTTCCTTTCCAATATGATTCATATTCGTTAAATATAAATAATACAGCCTTATTAACATAAAAAAACATCATCCAAGCTATTACATAATTGTCCTATATTACATGAATTTTCATGCGAGTTACATTTTGTTAAATAGGGCCCCATTTTTTAGAGTATGGCCCCTAAAAGCTCCAAAAAGGCCCCTATTTTTGTTTTAAGTTTAAGTAGACACCCTGAGAAAATGAAATGAAATAATGAAATTAAGTGCATTGATATAAAATATAAATAAAAACAGCCTGTCTCAGATTAAATAATGTGATAAAAAGAGAATAAATTACTATTTTTCTGCCAATTAAGAAGGTACAAATTCAAAGTCCTTCCACTCAACTCAATCACCTCTGTGATTCGAATAGCGCAGCCTCCCTCCATCCTGCGGACCATTACCTTCCCCTCAACAACCCAGGCATTGGCTAGCTTACGGTCCTGCACCATCTGCTTGGCCCGACCTAAAAGCTCTTAATTGTTTGCCATCAGGTGGCTGTTAATGTAGACGGGTCCAGGAGTCAGCCGAAGGGAGATGTCCATTGTATCCAGCCTCTTGCGTTTGGCGGCAGTCAACCACTCCTCCCTCACAGACCTGTTAACGAAGACAGCGATGATGACTGGGTGTCCGAAGCAGTGCGCTACAGAGATGTCCCATCTGTTCGATTGTACGCCTATGGCCTTGGAAATCTGCTCTAAGATGACATATACATCCTCTCTATGGGAAGTGGAGATTCCTTTAATTTATACGTTGTTTCATCTTGAATATTGCTGGAGGTCAAGAAGTCTGGATGAAGTCTGGTAGTTTCGTTTTTACCCTCTTCAATTTCAGCTTGTTGGACTTCATTTTGCTTCATTAACTGTTGGGATTCTTCTTCTAAAAGTGTTAATCTACCTTGAGATTCTTCAATGACAGCACATACAGCAGATAAAGAAGCTTCCAAGCCATTGAATCGCTCCCTAGATTCCTTGCGCATTTCCTGGAGAACTGCCAATATCGAGCCACTGCACAAGGCATCACTGTGTGAGGATGCTGTGTCCGCTGTACAAACGTCGCACTTGCAGGTAGACTTCTTGGTGCGTGGCTTGGACCATGCCTGCGGAGTGCAGCAAGCTGAATGGAAGGACTGTTTACAATCTGAACAGTTTGCAGTCTCCTTATCCTTGGCACTGTCAAACATAACACTGCATTTCCCACACTTATAGGTCATTGTTATAGTAGCACTAACGACTTGCACGAAAAATTAACAACAATAATATAAGAAATTACCTTACAAAGCACAAATCAAATTAATATAAAAAATAAAAATATAATTACTGCCCTAATACAAAATTATATTAAAAATATATTTAATATAGATCTTGCAGGCGGGAACACAGTACGAGACAGGAATGGACAGGCGAGAACAAGCAGAAATCAGTGAGTCATCCGCACAGCTTGAGCGACTGATAAGAACTGAATTATTGAAGAACTGTATTTTGAATTATTTGTACTATTCAAAATTTCAGCTAAAACTGTGTATTTCCTCCTGTACTATAACATCTTGAAGACAGTTCATAAACTTAAAAAAATATTAATTTGTTTATCTTAGAAAATAAACAAATAGTGGTTTATATAAAACTGTGTTTGGCTATAAAAACAATAATAGGCATTGGATTTTTTAGATATATCAACCAAATAAATAATGGTGCTAAAAGTGTTCAATAAAAACTGCAATGTGTGGAGAACAAACATTTTTTAAAACTATTTTATATTCCAACATACTTTAAGGTCTTAAAGAGTAATTATGACTTTGAAAAATCCTTTAGTGAGTATATGTGCTTTCTATTGAATTTTGTTACTATAAATTGCATATTATATCTGAAAAGTTATTATTAGACTAAAATAGAATGCTTTCAGAATAAAAACCATGTAGAACTAAGAACTTACTTACAAGTTGGTTCCTCCAATATAAATCATTATTTTTAATGGCTTGTAGTTTATTAATCTATTATTAATGTTGTAGAAACGGTGTGGATACAGATTGCTGGAATGAGGGTCCTGAAGGCTGCTACCAGACTCTCTTACATCGAGCTATTGATGAAAATAAAGAGAAAATTGCCAAGTTCTTGATTCAAAGGTGAGACTGTAACATTTCCCATTACTTCATTAGACCGTGTGTACCTTGGAATACAATACATTGAAGTAATTCAAAGGTGAGACTGAGGCATTTCTCTTTCCTTCATTAGCCAATGTAACTTTCAAATACAATACACCGGACGAATTCAAAGGTGAGACTGCGACATTTCCAATTTCTTCATTAGCCCATACCTTGGAATCCAATACACTGAAATAATTCAAAGGTGAGACTGTGAACTTTCCCTTTCCTTCATTAGCCCATGCGTACCTTAGAATATAATACACAGAAGTAATTCAAAGGTGGAACTGAGTCATTTTTGCCATTCCTTCATTAGTCCATACATACCTTGGAATCCAATACACTGGGAGTAATTCAAAGGTGAGACTGTGAACTTTCCCTTTCCTTTACCAGCTCATTCTTACCTAACAATACAATACAATTTCTTACCTAGCAATACAAAACACTTAATTAATTCCAAGGTGAGACTGTAATATTTTTCTTTCCTTCACTAACTCATTCATACCTACGAATACAATACACTAAAGTAATTCAATTAGACAATGTACTTTATTGACATGAACTGTAAGTACAGTACTAACGTCATATCAAAATTTGTTAATATTTTGTAGCAGTTATTTAAGGTTTCTTCTGAGTGGTTGCAGTTAAGATGATGGAGTAGTTTCTATCCGTTGTTGAGAAATTCTTGTTCTGTATAGAATGGTCTTTCATGCAGCCACCGGGTCAGGTTACTCATGAGTAGTTGGTTTTTGTGGTGTTTGGGCAGGCGGTTGTAGTAGACAGCTCCTTTGTAAGATGGTTTCCTTTGCATGTAGGATTGCTTATCTTATAAAGTTATATGACTGTCAACATTTTAAGGTATATGAAGTGTTCTTGGCAGCTCTTCCAGTAATTTAGACCTGCAAGGTTTCTAATTGCCCTTTTTTGATTGGTCATAAGTCTTTCAAGGTTCTTTTTGTAAGTTCCTTCCCAGACGGCTATGTCTGAGGTAGGATTCAAAAAGGGCAAAGTAGGCTACCTTTACTGTTAGTAGACCACTTATTTGCTTTATTCTACGTATGACGTAGTTACCAGCAGACGGCTTTTTGCAGAGTTGGTCTATTTATGGCTTTCACAATAGTTTATTGTCAATGATTATGCTTAGGTGCTTGGTGTTATTTATTGTTTCTAAGTCAGGAAGTGTTGTTTTAAAATTGGTGCGGAAATTGCTGAAAGTCAATTGTACTGTTTTCTCGTCATATAGCAAGGTCATTTTTCCTGCAATAGTGTTTGGCTTTGTTGTAGAAAGGTGTTGTGTTTCTCTGGAGTGTATCTGTTGACCTATTTGCCATTGTTAGTGCTGTATTATCAGTGTACATGACAGTATGGCATGTGTCTCCAAGCCAGGTTAGTTAGGCAGATTATTTATTTATGGCATGTTATTCTCTTTATATATTTATTACTAATGCATTTTACTGTTAATTATTTGTTAAGTTTATCTTGTTCTTATTTATTGTTGTTGATTATATTTCAAAGTTTAATTAGAGTTATAGCCTCAGATTATTTATTCATTTACTATTTATTGCCAATCTCGTTAACTGTACATTGCCAATTAATATTAAGATTTCTTTTCGACGAATAAATAGTCAATATTCAATTTTGTATTCACATAATGTTTACAATACAGCAAAAGCTGAAAAAAACCGGTGAATAGTCAAAAATAATAATATAACGTCAAAAAAATCAAATGATATATGTATTTATTATCAGAATGTAAGAGGCCTTAGATTGAAAACACATTTACTATTTAGTAATATTGTGTCCTGTACTTACGACTTTATATATTTAACAGAAACCAACTTGCAGCCTGGTATTCGCACTAATAAATTGTTCCCTGACTTATAACGTTTTTAGAAAATATAGGAATTTTAATACAACTGGTATGTGTAGTGGAGGGGATGTTTTATTAGCAGTTAAAACCAATTTTACATGTAAAAGAATTCATTCCCTTGAGATCAATATACCATACTGTGAAAAATATTTGGTTGAAGTTATCAATTAGTACAGGAAAATCATTATATTTATGTGTTGTTTATATAAGGCCTAGAGCTTCTCTAGCAACATATCAAGCTTTTTATGATTGTTTACAAAACAGCGACTTTATAATTAATTCTAATACAACAATTATAGGTGACTTTAATTTATCAGTATTTGGAAGAAGTTATAACTTAACTAAAGGAGTTGCTTTTGTTTTTGAGTACTCATAATTTAAGCTTGAAAAATAACATTTTTAATTTCCAGAATAAGACTTTAGATTTGGTTATTTCAAATGTAGAAAATACTGATGTGGGTCAGTGTACGGATCCGCTGGTTGGAGAGGATCCTTATTATCCTGCGATAGAGGTGGAATGTGTTATCGCTGCCCAGCAGTCGTGTAGGTCAATGTCGATTGACGAGGCGAGCTATTGTTTTTGCAGAACAGACTTCCTTCAGTTGTATCACGGTTTTGCGGAAATTTATACCTTGCATGATGTCGATATTGCTTTGGACTATTTTTATGAGCAAATTTATAATATTATTAACCAAACATGTCCCCAGAAAAAAATCTAAATTATCAAAATACCCTGTCTGGTTTACTGAAGAAATTATTTCAGATTTAAAATTAAAAGAAAAATACCGGAGAAAGTACAAGCGTTTTGGCCAACCAGAATACTATATTAGATTTTCAAATTTAAGAACAAAAGTTAAACGTGCCATCAAAATTGTGTATGAACAATTCACTATGGAGGTCGAAAATAATATAATTGGGGACAGTAAACAGTTTTGGAAGTTTGTAAATAATAAAGTCAGCTAATAAAAGTTTGACTGTAATGGATTACAATGGTGTTTAACTTGATAAAGGTAGTTTAATGGTGGATGGTTTTAAAGACTATTTTATCTCTGTTTATAACAGTTATACTGTAGAGCCGACGGTGCAAATGGTGATGGAAGGGGCAACTAGGTCGGTGCGGGCTGTATGATCCTGGACCAGATTACGGAACTTGATGTCTCTTTAGCTATTAAAAAATTGAAATCTAAGACCACGGCAGGTCCTGATTTATTGCCTCAATATATAATTAAGGGGTGTGCAGATTTTTTAACTTAACCATTGTTTTATTTATATAATTCAATTTTGAAATCAAACAATTTCCTGAAAAGTAAAAGTTGACAAAAATAACTCCTATTTTTAAAAGTGGTAAAGAATGTCACATTGTGAATGAAAGACCCGTGGCTGTGTTATCTGCACCCGCTAAAATATTCGAGAGTATTGTTCATAAATATTTATTAATCCATTTTAAACCATACTTATCTGCTAATCAACATGGTTTCTTACCTGGGCGCTCAATTAATACTAACTTACTAAATTTTACAAATTATGTATCCGCAGGGTTGGACTTGTCGGTTCAGACTGATGCAATTAATCTTGACCTGGCTAAGGCCTTTGATAAAGTCGATCATCTTATTTTGTTGCAAAAATTACATTTCTATGTTTATCAAATAATTTAATTAAACTTTCATTCCTACTTAATTAATAGAAAAGAGTTAGTGCATTTTAAGGGTTATTTGTCTTTTAATTTTTTTGTACAATCTGGTGTACTGCTAGGATCAAATTTAGTTCCTTGTCTATTTACAATAATGATTAATTATTTGTGTGAATATGTAAAATTTGTTAACCCTCTGTTATTTGCAGATGATTTAACCCAAGGAGTGTTGGTCATAATTTTGTGTAGTGTCGCCAAATTTTCAGTGATTTGTAATACTTTTTTTAAAAATTCGCTGTATATTTACTATTAGCATTAGAAAGATGAAACTTGTATCATTTTTATTAGTAATAAATAAATTTTAATTATTGGTAATGGAAAAAGTTTAAAAATTTTTAAAAAGTTTTTAAATATAATGTTATTTATAAATGTTTTATAAAAATAAATTTTATAAGTAGATTGACGGTCATTTATGTATATAAAATTATGATATTAGAAAAAAACTGAGATATACAAGTTGTGCAGAATTTCATTCTGAACAAAAAAACATATAATTATATAGGCAAACATTTATACAACATATATTTATGAAGTAACAATAAATATGTTGCCTAGCAACGAATATGCCAACTTTAGCATGCATAATTATAATGTTTATAAACCACGACACGGATCACCCGTGATCACTAATAATATACAATCTATAATACACAAACACTAAAAGTCACACAAATGAATTATATAGGCAAACATTTATACAACATATATTTATGAAGTAACAATAAATATGTTGCCTAGCAACGAATATGCCAACTTTAGCATGCATAATTATAATGTTTATAAACCACGACACGGATCACCCGTGATCACTAATAATATACAATCTATAATACACAAACACTAAAAGTCACACAAAGCATAACACAACAGATCAACAAACATAAACAACTGCCGGCTTATGGCGATCGAGACTGGCGAGTTGATTGACAGATGACGACGTAAGAAGTAAACAAAGAATTATTTCTGCCACTGTGCCTCATCTGACAGTCATAGAGCAAAACCAAAGACATGTAAACAAACACTGATTCACGGCCTTTCAAATGATATATATTTGAGACGACTTTGACTTTTTTTCCCGACTGTGAGCGACATTAATCGAGTGAGTGCACATCGCCTCAAATTGAGGCGGTAACAGTTTACAAAAAAACCGATCGCCTCAATTTGAGGCGATCAACACTCCTAGGGTTAAAGCTTTTTTATCACATATATTTTCAATGAATGATGTTGAAAAATTACAATACGACCTTCATAGTGTTTACAATTGGAGCCTTCATAATAAAATGAGTTTTAATGTTTCAAAATTCCACATAATTTCATTTACCAAATCAAATAACTTCATAACATACAATTGTAGTTTAGATGGACATGCTATCAAAAGAGTTAAATCAATGAAAGATTTAGGCGTCATGATTAATCTCTCATTTACGAATCATATAGAAAATTATGTCAATTCGGCAAGACGTATGCTCCGGTTTATAATTAGGCAAGGGGTACATTTTAGAAACATAAGATCATTTATCCCATTATATACATCCTTAGTCAGATCAAGACTTGAAAATGCCATCATTGTTTGGAATCCAAGTTATTTAGTTTACGAAGAGATTATTGAGCGAGTACAAAAGAAATTGATATTTAATTTTTTAAATCTTTTAATGTCTATACATACTTGGTGCCATACAATGAGTTGTTGAAAATGTTTGCACTCGACAGTCTGAGCCTGATGAGACATATATTAGCGCAAGGGTGTCTCTGGGGTTGGGTGGACGACACAAACTGTCTGGAGGCAATTAGTTGCCATGTGCCCAACTTCAATAACAGAAAAAAATGTTTGTTTAGTTTGCCTTACTCACGCATAGCGATGCGAGCGTTCTTTCCTCTGTGCGGATGATGAGATCTTACAACAAAATGCTTTTGAGTGGGTCCGATATTGATATCCACCATGATAGTTTAAGAGTTTTCAAAAACAAAGCTGTATCATTGTTATCTTATGAAGGATGATGTATGTTATTGTTTATTTATTTGTTTTATAAAGAAATAAATTCAGAGGAGGTTTTTGGTTTTAGGGAGTCAATAATTTTAAGAATTTCACTCTGTGGCTATTTCAAAAGTCAAGTTTTGTTCTATGGGAGCTGTTGGTGTTCCTCTAAATCTGGGGTCATGTTGGTCGTATTTTGTCTGCTATGGTTGAGAATAAGTTATTAAAACTGTTGGCAAACTAATCTATAGGGTAGTTGATTAATTTGCCATTTGTGTGAAGGTGCAGTTGTGTATTGTTGTTAGTGTTGACTTTCCGTTCGCTGTTTATTACTTGCCATAGTGCTTTGGACTTTTTTTCTGCTCAATTTATGTGTTTTGGTGTTTTTTTGTTTGCAGAGTGATTTTAGTTTATTGTCATATTTCATCTTTTTTACCACCATTCCATTTTATCTTCAACCCTCTCTGAGCGTTGTACATTTTCTAGTTCTTGCAGGAATGCATTCTTTAGTCTGGTACATTCTGCATCCCCGCATTGTCTTGTATTTTTATGTTGTTTTGGTCTTAGGGATTTTACTGGGCAGGTTTCATTCAATATTATTTATAAAATATTATGAAATGTATCATACGCTTTGTTTATGTCCACTTGTATATACATGTAGTCCCACAGTTTTGTTTATGCAGTCTGGCTTTGTTTTTTTGTTTTTCTTTTATTATTATTTTTTTTAAATCCTCTGTTTTATTTTCTGTGTTGTTATTGTTTGGGCTGTGTGATCAGGGAGTTCAGATGATGTAATCTGATATAAGTGTAAGTTCTTTGTCCATATTTGTGCAGATCCAATCTACTGTTGTAGAAGTATTGTTAGTGATGCGTGTAGGTGGTAGAGTCAATCTTGTTATGGCCAGGGGTAGAGTGACCTTTTCGTTGAAAACCACTCTTCTACGCCCTTCTATCACTCACTCCACCACCGCGCAACACACAGCTCCAAGTATACAATTGTAGAAATTTGAATTTGAATTTCACCCATTATCACTTAATTTTACCCTCCTCCTAGCCAATTAATTACTGAATGGGGTTAATGTATATTGAAGCCAATGTGCTTATATTTAATTTAATCAAACCCCTTACAACCTTTCCCTGACTTCAGTAGTCGTCGTGCTACCATTCCGTTATATGTAAAACCCGTAGCGGCGAATACAAAAGAGGATGCGCCACACTTTTATAAAAAATGGCTTTGGTGTTGTTGTGAAGAGCCATGGAGTAGTGGAGTTATTTCAAATGTTTTATTTTTCATGTAGTTTAGCGAGGTATTGGTTGAGATATTTATTTGAAAGAATGAAACATGCATGTGTTTACATTCTGTATTCACCTGCCTAAAGTGTAATTTCTAACTGGTGTAATGTATATAAATGATATTGTGTGTCTGGATAGGGCAACAATGCAGTGTAGTTTTTAGTCATAGATATCTTCTTCTTTGGTTGAAGTACGTATAAGCACAGTATTTTCAGCTTGCCTGCCTTGAAATTCAAGCACAGTTGCTGTGTTATAGTTCAATTTCAGGGGTTCCCGTTTATCTGATTGCTTGAAAACAAGGCATACGTGTTTGGTTTTTGTCTACTATTAACAGATAAAATGCTACTTACAAATCTTAAAACACATTGTTTATGACATAATCCAGGACGTTCTGAGATGTATTCGTCTTCAACCAATGGAAATATTGGTTATTTTATTGGATATACAGTTCGACATCTTCTGCTACTAAGTCAGGCAGGTTATCGGAATTCGGTCAGGTTAGCTAATAAAGAACTAAAAAGTATAAGTGCATACAAAAATTGATATTTGCATCTGTCTTCAATGAATTAGTGGTCATGGAGATTCCTTGATCAAAGTAGAAACGGCGATGCCATTCTCGGCTGCGAATGTCAAGTAAAATAGCTAAGTTTTAAGTAAGTAGTATGTTTTAATAGCTATATAGTATTTTAATTTTCTTGTTAACGTGACAAAAATATGTTCTTTAACACGTTCATTGCTGAGTAAAAACTATGTCCTTTGGCATATGCTAAAACTATAAGAGTCATTTCTGAAAACTATCTAATAAATTATAAAAAATTAGGGGTGTGTGAGTAGTGATTTTTGAGTTCGAGCCGAGTCGTGTAGTTGGTTTTTTTTTTTTCGAGTATCGAGTATTTATAGAAGGATTTCCTGCTCACCCAAGTTAACTGTAAAAGGTAGACACCATCCTATGCCTATGTTAAGTTTTGGTTTTGACATATTCGTGATTATATACATTTAAACTGAACACAATAATTTTGATTTGTTGTTTGTAACTGTAACATTTGATAAATAAAACTTTTTACTTCCTGCCTTCCTACATTTTTATGTGGCATTGTTTTGTTTAACCATTTTCCTTTTTTCATAACTAATATGATGAAAGAGACTAAGAAAGTATATTGTTAATTGAAACAACGTGGTTTATAAAGATTTAATCTGTTCACTTATATCACAGATCAGATTTTCTATGCAAGCCAATTATACTGTTTCACAGCCGTCCGATATGTTTATCTGGTGGTTCAGTTCAAAGTGTACCGCGTAAACGTAGCAAAGCTTGTTGGCAAAAGCTGCATCCAACCAAACTGATGTTAAAATTCAGGTGTCATTACCAAATGCAGTCATTTGCATTCAGAATTACCTCCTGCTAACAAAAAATTTATTGTGTACACGCCAAGAAGAGTGGATCTGTATTCTGTGGTTATTTTATTCAGTAATAACAAGGTTAAACTAGTTACTAACCAGGAATAAGCTCTGATTTATACAATCAAATTTGAAAATCTGGATGACAACAACTGGAGTTCAATTGATTAATAATAATTACTAAGCAAGTTTACTAAAAATAAATTTTAAAGTCGCTTAGGATGAATTAGTTTTTAAATAATGATCGGTAATGAAATGTGTGCAACGTGAAACTATTTCGATATTTGAGGCTACACTGAACAACACATAAATAATTATTTCATAACAAGAAATTCATGAAAACCTGGCATAACCAAATGAAAACCATAGACGTAGTCTGCTAATGTAATAGGTCTAGCCGATATTGGCGACGAGATACAGTCTGAAATATCAGCTAAGTGTCAACTAGTGATACAGTGAAGATTTTGGGCAGCTAAATTATAAACTTATGAATAAAAAACGAGACGTTTGATAAGGCTTCGGTTCAATAAAAATGATTTTCCGAATCTCTAAATTTGTCGTATTTTGTTTAGAAAAGGTTTTCCAACATGTTTCTCCTTCATTTGGGTTGATTTGTGATTGTTTTACAGTTTACATCGACGTCAATGTGAAAAGGAAACCATTCAGTGAGTTTACGAATCAAAATTATCGTACTTTACCACCTTTACCTTTACACTCCAACTGTGTTGTCCAACGGTAGTCAAGAAACAGTTCAACAAATTGACAGGAAAAATATCATGTGCACAAATATTACACACAGTTTTGGTGATCTAAGGTGTATTCGGAATAATAATTAATAGATGTTCGTCACGGATATATATATATAAAGCATTTATTCATTTATTTTTTTATTTGACGGAAAATAAATCAATAATGTTGTGTCACACGGTTCTAGAATGACATTACCATATTTTATGTGATATGATACGGTATTTTCTTACATCAAATCATTGGACAATTCCCTGCTCAGATTATTCTCAATTGACTCATGAGAAATATACAATAATTTCAGTCCCAAAAAGGAGCTGAACGGTTCCTTGCACGTACGTATACTACAACCAAGATGAACTTTCGCTTAGAAAACATGGGAAGTTCGATTCTAGGGATGTAAAGTGAGCCGTTCTTGGTACCCTTTTGATTGAGCGTTATCATTAATATGAACGAAAATATGCATAATTTCCACGGCGTACAGACCATTAGATTTGTATCGGTAACAGGTCTTTTTGAGCATCTTGAACCGGATCTCTCGTCCCCTTTCTTGGGTCATAAAGACACTAAACAGCACTTCTTTTTATTCACGCTATTTTAGGTTAGGTTACAAGTAGGGATGGACGAGTCTCGAAATTTCGGGAATTCCCCGGGAAATTATAATTCTCGTCCTGCGAGAAGGAAATTTTGTTACGATCGGGAATTCCATTCGAGAGTTTTTCAATTGTTATTCTAAGATGTAACCAACTAAATACTTCGATCTCAACAACATGGTTATAATCGACATTCATGGTCAAGTTCGGATTTTTTCAATCAATATAAGTTAAAGTGAAAGGATAGTAAAATTATGATAGACTTGTGTCTCGATTACCGTGGAATGTAATTTATTGCTTATACTGTGGCAGTGAAGTTACAGTTACGTAGTGACTGACGACTGACAGTCGGAGTCGACAGTTGGGGTCGAACGTAGATGTGACGTTCTCACGACCCGTTCATATGACAAGGCTCATCAGTGAACGAGATATCCGGATCACGATGCTCAAAAAACTATTGGTCGAAAAAGTTACCGAGATCTATGATCCAACTAAACAAATCTAGTATAGGACAGAACTGTTGACTGAAACCCAAATGATAATGAACGAAAACTGAGTGGGCCTATATTCCAATGTTTGTTCGCGTCAGTAATGTAAAATCATTCAATCAAACTGCTCCCGAGAACAGGTCACTTTACTGTCCAACAAAACAACAAATCTTCCTTCCCATGGCAAAAGTCCATTTCTCTCATGTTGTACCATGTTGTACCATCATCAAAATACCCGGTGCTAATAATGGGAGATATTAACATTGACATTATAAAAAGTGGACCTGACCAAAAACACCTGTCAGAAATTCTCCTAAGTCATAACATGACACGACTGTCTCTTCCTCCTACTAGAATCACACCTACATCAAAAACCTCCATAGACTGTGTCTGTACAAACCTAGGTCATGAGTACTTAAATGTGACCATCATTAATACAGCAATATCAGACCACACTGCCCAATTATGTACAATTAAAAACATAACGAAACACAAAGATCAGCTCTTGACTTCAGAAAATAGAATACTCAGTTCGAGAAACATCATGCACATGGGGAGTCTACTAGACCTACAAAACTGGAAAACAGTTCTTGAGTCGGTCTCTGTAGATGAAACATACGAGAACTTTTGCAAGATTCTGACAAATGCTTTGGACATAACCTGCCCTGTCACCAAGTCAAAAAGGAAAAGAACAAAGCAAAACGTTACCGCAGACAGAGAGACAGTTCAACTGAAGAACATCTTCCTTAAGGCACTTGACAAATACAACCTGACAGGACGGGAAGAGAACAAGTACGATGCAATGGCAAAGAAGAAATCATATGATTTGAAACTAAGAACTGTCAAACGACTAGAAGTAGCAAAAAACATTGCCCTATCAAATGACAAACCAAAAACACTTTGGAACATCATTAACAATGAAAGGAAGACGGGACAAATAAAAATGCTACCAACAACTTTGAATGTAGAAGGACAGGAAGTAAATGAACCAGCTGCCATTGCGAACCATCTAAACGATCATTTTATCATGATCGCAGATAAAACTCTGAAACAAAATGGGCAGATCAACACTACTCTCCCAGTCCCCCAAAACCAACATCATAATATACCAAGCCTTTTCTTGCACCCAACTACAGAACAGGAAGTAATCAATGTAATTAACACATTCAAAGCAAAACCCTCTGCAGGAGTGGACGGAATATCAGCAAAAATTGTTAAAGCTTGCAAAGAACAAATTCAGCTACCTCTAACTGACATTGCTAACAAGTCTTTTGCCCAAGGAAAATTTCCAGAACTACTAAAAGTAGCAAAAGTCTACCCGAAATTTAAGAAAGGTGATGTAACTGATGCAAACAACTATAGGCCCATCTCCCTTATCAGTACATTCTCTAAAGTGATAGAGAAACTTGTCCTAGCCAGACTTACAACATTTGTAACAACACAACCTGCTAAACAACAAACAGCAGCATGGCTTTATGGCAGGAAAGTCAACATCTACAGCCATAGTTGACTTAGTCGAAACTATTATTGACCACTTAGAATCTGACAACATTCCTATGGCAATACTCCTTGACTACAGTAAAGCTTTCGACTGTCTGGACCATAATCAACTTCTGAGAAAACTTAAGAACCTGGGCATTGAGGAAAAAGCAGCTGACTGGTTTGAGAGCTATCTTCTCAACAGAAAAAACATAGTAGAGATTAAACACGTGGATAAAGGAACAATTCAGTGTGTCAAATCGAAAACCCAGACTACAACTAGAGGTGTGCCACAAGGTTCCGTACTGGGGCCAGTCTTGTTCATTTTATTCACGAATGACTTCTCCTCACTTGTACAAAACCATAGTACACCGCTTATGTATGCTGATGATACAGTGTTATTGCTAGGCAGTAAAAATCCAAATACTATAGCAACAAATGCTACCACAGCTTTAAACACAGCTATCAACTATTGCAAGCAGAACAGCTTAGTTATAAACCAATCAAAGACAAAACAGTTAATTTTTGGAAACAAAAAACAAACAGTGACAAGACTGCCAGACCTAGAAATTACCGATAGCACCATCTACCTTGGCATCACACTTGACGAACATCTAACTTGGACACCTCATGTGGATAACCTCTGTAAGAAATTAAGCACAGGAATCTATGTCATAAGAAGAATCAAGACCATTAGTGACCTCAACACTGCCAAAATAGCCTACTACTCTCTTTTTGAAACACATCTCCGATATGGGCTACTGGTCTGGGGCAACTCATCCAAGACAAATGTGCAACGTATACTTATTCAACAGAAGAGAGCTATAAGGACACTTTGTGATCTATCACCCAGAGAATCCTGCAGGGAAAAGTTCAAGGAGCTCAAAATCCTAACTATCGTGAATCTGTACATACTCGAAACTATAACATATGCTAGGACAAAGACTCTGAACCCTCTCAAAACTGGATCACAACTGCACACATACAACACCTGACATGCAACAAACTACTGCCTCCCTGTACACCGTCTGACTAAATATGAAGAGAAGCCAAGCTATATAGGATCCAAGCTTTGGAACCATCTTCCAGCAGCAGTGAAGGGAACAGACGACCAACACCTGAGACAACGGCTTTGCCACTGGCTTAAAGAACATCCCTTTTATTCTCTTGATGAGTTTTTTGTTCTTGTTTCAAATAATTTTTAATCACGACTTATTATTGACAGTGTTATATTAATTTATGAAACTATTCCACATGTTATATTTGACGCAAAACTGTTCTTGAAGAATATGTTAATAAAGAATATTGTCTTGTCTTGTCTTGTCTT
This sequence comes from Stictocephala bisonia, assembly GCA_035578905.1. Taxonomy (NCBI): domain Eukaryota; kingdom Metazoa; phylum Arthropoda; class Insecta; order Hemiptera; family Membracidae; genus Stictocephala; species Stictocephala bisonia. The sequence continues at coordinate 84,717 of JAQJVL010000982.1, read as the reverse complement.
GTCTTGTCTTGTATTTACAATGAACCGTTCTGCTCGTTTCCGAATTGAAATTATCGTATATTTCCTGTGAGGTGATTGTGAAAGTTTTGGTGTTTAATCTGAGTAGGGAATCAACCAATGATTTGACAGAAGAAAATATCGTATGGCGTTCAAGTATTGTGCAACGTAACAATATTTATTTATTTTCAATTGAATAAAAAATAAGTATATATATCCGTAGCGAATGTCAATTAATAATTTGTTTGTGAACACTTTAGATCGCCAAATGTGCATGTAACATTTGCAGGGATACGATATTTTCTTCTGTCAAAATGTCGAGCGGTTTCCTGACTAGGTTAGAAAGTAACACAGATGGAGTGTAAAATGTATTACAATACGATAATTTTGATTTGTAAACTCAGTGAACGGTTCCCTGATCATAATTGTTACTACTACGTCGATGTTAAATGCAAAACAATTCAATCCAAATCTCTTCTTATTATAAAACGGACGGATTTAGCAATACGGAACATAATTTTTATTGAACCGAAACTTTATCATACTTCTTGTGTTCATTTCATAAATTTATAATTTAGCTGCACAAATATTCTTTGTATCACCAGTTGCCAGTCGGCATTTTGCTGATATTTCAGATTGCATCTCGTCTGGCTAGGCATACATTTGCCGATTACGTATACCGTTGTCACTCCAATACGTCAGAAATTCCTCGTGATGAAAAGATTATCTTTTTATGTATCGAAGTAGTTTCGAGTTGCATACATTTATTACCAATCATAATTTATTAAAAATAATTGATCGTAAACGACTTTTAAATTTATATTAAGGTGCACAATTATTAAATTATTACTATCAATCCATTATACTACCGGTATTTTGGCTTCTAGATTTACAAATTTGATTATATTTCACAGCTTATTTCCGGTTTATTATAACCACGTTATTACTGAATAAAATAACTACAGATCCACTTTTTATGGCGTATACAAAATCAATTTTTTGTTGGAACAATTTTGAAAGCAATCGACTGTGTTTGGCGATGACGCCTGAATCGTAGAATCACTTGATCCAGCTTTTGCCCAAAAGCTTCGCTACCGTGTCGGAACTACCAGATAAACCAGATCGACCGTCTGTGTGATTAGTTGACAATCACATATAAGAAATAGATGTTGCTTTCTTATGACTACAGCGGCAGTTATTAATAGAATTAAAACAAATGCACATCTCTACAATAGTCAATACACGTTCAGTAATAATTACTAAGTTTATCGTGAGGATTTGGGGGGGGGGGGGGAATAAGGAAGGGACTGCCAGTCTGTGTACAACTTCAGTTCCTAGTTATAATGTAGTTCAATTAATTAATTGAAGAATTCATCCATGTCGTTTTTATGATGATTTTAATTAAAATTGGCATGTAATATGTAACTACCATTCTTTTATTTCGCTTGTTACAATTTTAATTCAGTTATATCAGATAAGATGGCTTTGTTTATTAAGTGTGTAATATGTTATTGTTTAGTCTAAACCTGTTTGATTTGTTTACTGTTTTGTGGATAGCAGGCCAAAAATAAAAAAGATTTAATAAAATAAAGAGTACCATAAATGTGCCTTAACATTAATGGTTGAATTTCCTACTAGATCACGTACCAATAAATTATTATTACTATAAAATTATTCGGTTTATTTGTTTTATCTACTAAGTTTGAAAATTAATGCATGATAAGCTGGGAAAAATTCCCTCCGAAAATTTCTCGAAATTTGGGAGGAAATTAATTTACCTCCCGTTTCCCTCCCGAAATTTGGGAGGAAATTAATTTCCCTCTCGTTTCCCTCCCGAACCTAAAAATCTCCTCTCGTCCATCCCTAGTTACAAGTGACTAGTAGACTCGGACAACCAACATGTTTGATCGCTACCTTCCCAGCTCTGTTGTTCACTTTGAATTGAACTATTTCAAATCATAATGAACGAACTCGTTCACTACGTCAACTAGTTCATTTGACTGTCGTCGTGTACTACCTATTCTTAGGCGTATTGTCTAGTTCATAATTACGCGTACCAAACTGATAACGTATGATTAAGGGTAAAATAAAACACAAGGAAGCGCACATTTTTTATTTATAACTTATAAAACTGTTTACTCTTAAAACTTAATTAAGATGAAAATCTGATATTTCGTGAAATATGACTACTGATCGAATTTAGAGTAGTTTCGGAAGCTTTGAGCCGAGTTCGAGTAATAAAATACTCGATCAAATACTCAAAGTTTCGAGTACTCGCACACCCTATAAAAAATGTAAAACTTAAAACGAATACACCTCAAAAGTCATATAAACTATAAATACAAATGTATAGAACGCAAAACAATCAAATTTAACAATAAACCATTAATTAGCAGTGATCAGCTGTTTTAATTAATGATGCACAATGCGTCCTCCGCACACCGTGTAAGCTCAACTTGACACACAAGTTCCAGCAGCGAACGTGTTAAAGTAAAAATAATAAAATAAATATCACTTTCAAGGTATAAATAATCCTGCATTGTTGAGCTGTTAAACGAAAATCAATAGACATTATAATAAGCATAAATAATTTTAAAATTCTGCATGCATTAATATGATGCTTTGGTATTAATATGTAAAATATTGTTTGAATAAATGTGCTTTTGAATTTGAAGGCCAATATCCCTTCACCAATCATCAAGGTCTTCCATTACCCCACTAACTGTGTCTGCCTGCAGCTTTGATCAAAACTGCAATATCATCTGCAAACATATTCAGATGACAATTCTTGCCAGTAAAATGAAGATCATTTCTGTAAATGATAAAAAGGGCAAGAGATAGATTACAGCCATGTGGGACACTTCTTTGAAAAAATTTATAAGATGAAGAAATTAGTCCAGATGAAGAATTCTGATAAAAAAACACTTAAACCTCCAGTTATTATGAACTGAACAAATCTGTTACCCCTTTACCACTAAGATGTTGTTGTCATTCGTCTATTTTGTCTTTTTTTTAGTAAATTCTAGAAATTTACAACAGAAGTTGGGCCAGCGCTGCTATTGGCTACCAGTGTTCCCCTGCTCTGATAACTACATACAGACTTTACCACTCCAACCTTTTGTTAACTGTGAATTTCTAAATATTCAAAGCAATAACAGTTTCTCCAAGTATGTAGTGCATTAAATGATTATGTTTTGCTACCAATCAAACTGAAACTCAGGTGACATTAGTGTAAACTGTGTGTGTGTGTGTGAGAGAGAGAGAGAGAGAGAGAGAGAGACTACTTTCGACCCACGTATTGACCTACCTGCCCACCCATACACATACAGTGTTATTGACCTACGTGCCCACCCATACACGTAAAGTGGTAATGACCCACCCGCCCACCCATACACGTACAGTGGTAATGACCCACCCGCCCACCCATACACGTACAGTGGTAATGACCCACCCGCCCAACCATACACGTACAGTGGTAATGAATTATTATTATGCAACTTCTGTAGCAATAACAGTACTTAAAAAGTATTAGTAAATGTTTTTTAAACAAGTTAGTATTATTGAGGAAATATACAAGGCAGAGAGATAATTTGGGCAGTCAAGTTTGGTAGAGCAGGTTATTAAAAATTAAGGTGAACAACAGCTCATTTTTCATATCAATTTGGCGGTCAACTATCAGTAGATCAGGTTATTGGACATTGAGGTGTACAACAGCTCATTGTTCTTACCCATTTGACGATCAACTATGGAATAGAGTAGGTTAGTGAACATTGAGGTGTACAACATCTCATTGTTCATACCAATTTGGCGGTCAACTGTGGAATAGAGCAGGTTATTGAACAATGAGGTGTACAACAGCTCATTGTTCTTACCCATTTGACAGTCAACTGTGGAATAGAGCAGGTTATTGAACATTGAGATGTACAACAGCTCATTGTTTATGTCAATTTGGCGGTCAACTCTGGAATAGAGCAGGTTATTGAACATTGAGGTGTACACAGCTCATTGTTTATGTCAATTTGGCGGTCAACTGTGGAATAGAGCAGGTTATTGAACATTGAGGTGTACAACAGCTCATTATTTATGTCAATTTGGCGGTCAACTGTGGAATAGAGTAGGTTATTGAACATTGAGGTGTACAACAGCTCATTATTTATGTAAATTTGGCGGTCAACTGTGGAATAGAGCAGTTTATTGAACATTGAGGTACAACAGCTCATTGTTTGTATTATTTCGACGTTTAACTGTGGAGTAGAATAGATTATTGAACATTGAGGTGTACAACATCTCATTGTTCATACCAATTTGGCAGTCAACTATGGAATAGAGCAGGTTATTGAACATTGAGGTGTATAACAGCTCTTTGTTCATATCAATTTGGCGGTCAACTATGGAGTAGAGCAGGTTATTGATCATTAAAGAGTACAACAGCTCATTGTTCATAACAGTTATCGTGGATTAATTCGATAGTTGTTTTGAGGAGACAGCCAAGTGTTCCTACTTAATGTATCACTCTAGTGGCTAATTACTTAATATTTAAATCAATGCTTTTCGTTTTAGGAATTAGTAATGTTAAATAAGCTATAGTTGTATAAACTAAGCCTCATTATTTTGTAAACATTTACAAATAGTTACCTTTTTACTGAACACAAAGGAAATCAATTAAAACAATCAATATGTAACTGTAATATCTGTAACACGTAATATGATATCAGTTGTTCCCAGAGTAAATAAGTTCACTAACTGCATTAAAGGACTATTTACAATATGTTCATAGTATCTAAATGTTTTGCCTGGGTAACCTCAGTGGTCAAAGTAACTGTAATATCTGTAACACGTAATATGATATCAGTTGTTCCCAGAGTAAATAAGTTCACTAACTGCATTAAAGGACTATTTACAATATGTTCATAGTATCTAAATGTTTTGCCTGGGTAACCTCAGTGGTCAAAGTAACTGTAATATCTGTAACACGTAATATGATATCAGTTGTTCCCAGAGTAAATAAGTTCACTAACTGCATTAAAGGACTATTTACAATATGTTCATAGTATCTAAATGTTTTGCCTGGGTAACCTCAGTGGTCAAAATTTAAGCTCTGTCTCAGGCAAGATCCATTCATTTATAATTTCAGTAAATTTTCTTTATTCAAGTGATAAGACTAGTATATCATGTGTGTGTGTGCTGCAGTGGCTGTGACCTAAACACACCACGTCGGGCTGGTCCAGGAGGGAGGGGAGGGGAAGAGGCCCACGATGAACAAACCCCACTCCACTTGTGCTGCCAATGGGGACTGGAGTCTGTAGTACAGACATTAGTTCAACACGGAGCAAACATTAATGTTAAGGTAATGCGTGTCTTAATAAACTATCAAACTAGGTAGAGAACCAACCCAGAGGAAAGGGCAGTAACAAAAATGAATTACATATATTTTTGCAACACATTCTATAGACAATATTTCTTTATTTACATATTCGTTAAGGGCAGTAATTGTGTCATAAGTACAACTAAAACTAATACTAAAGTAAGTAATTTGTATAAACAACAATGTCAGACATTTTTTACACTAAGATTAAAATACATTTATGTTGAAGTGTATAAAATATTAAACAACTTTCAATTGAAATAAAAACTGTTGTACTTTAGAAGATAGTTAACACATAAAAAAGGAGTCAAGAAATGATGATTAAGAGTTATCAATATTTAAAGAAACATAAAAAACAAAGTAATAACAGTATTTACAAGGATAAAGCAAAAAATCCTGGTACAGGATAAAATGGTCTTAAAGAATTAAAACAAAACAAAAAAAAAAAATAACAAATTAACATTTCTTTACGAGTGAACATGAGAAGTTGAGACTAGAATTTCTCTTTGAGCAGAATTTTTTGTTGAGGATTTCTGTTATAACAGGTCAAAAAACTCATTTATGGAGTAGACAGGTCGCTCAGCCAGCCAGGCTTGGAAGTGTTTTTTGAAGTTGAGTCCAGTCATGTTCTTGAGGTTTTGTGGCAGTATATTAAAATTTTTGCAACCAATGTATGAAGGTTTTTTACTGAAGACTGTTGTGTGATGAATTGGGAGGCTGTAGTCAGTTGCTCTCCTTATATCATAAAAAATGGAAATCCTCATTTTTGGGAATGTCAAGCTGGAGGGTATAAATGACAACTGAGTGTATATAGAGAGGGCAATGACAGTAAGAATGTTGAGAGATCTGAAACTTTCTCTGCAACTGTCTCTGGGGCCAATCCCAGCAAGAGCACTGATGGCTTTTTTTCTGAAGGATAAGGATTTTGCTGAGGTTTGCCCAAAATGTAATTAAAATAGTGCTTTTGCCAGTTAAGGTATTAACATGTTTATTTGCAAACTAATTTTTTTTATAGCAAATATGTCTAATAAGTACGCAATTGAAAAAAGTGAAAAGTAGTCGGTAGGAAGTGTTTTTGATTTACAAAAGTGGCATGTGATTTATAGTATAAATTTGCACAGTGTGTAAGTGTACATGATACCTGTAACGTCAATCCACTGATCATACCCAACTCTAAAATTATGTTGCTGTACAGCTGATTTAGCTTGTTGCGTAGTTTTATTATCACTAGCACTATCATGTAACATTCTGTCTTCCGTCTCTTCTTCTCTAAGTCATCAAAATCAATTCTTCTTGAAAATGTTGCATTTATTACATCACTGGCAAATGTCTCGAAGTCAGGATTTTCAAGATTTGCTATATTACAAATAAAGTACATTTATTATACAGGGTGTAACTTAAATACACCAAAAAATTTCAGGAGGTAATTCCTAGGGTCAAAACAAACCAAAATCTTCTTAAAGACATATGGCCTAAAATGTATCGTTGTCCGTCTAAATGTCTGTGTTCTTTAGATTTTAATTTTTGTCCAAGCAACCATGAAAGGTAAGAAGTTGAAACCTATGCTATACTAGTAAAAATCATACATTTTCAAAAAAATTTAATTTTTTATGTAGTAAAATTCAAAATGGCGGATTGTTAAAACTTATATGTACACCCTGTGTACATATATATTTTACTTATATAATAACATTTTATTATAAGACAAACAGTACAGTGAAAACCCGATTGTCCGTTACCCTATTTTCTGCTAGGTTCTGTTATCCGTCAGTGTCTGGGTTCGTCGTCGCGCCACGGTTTTACGGCAGATGTTACTGGTCTCTGTGCAGTCCTTGTATTGTGTAATGAGAGATAGTATCATTGTGTTCAAGACTACTGTACATATTGAAAAAAACTAAAGTACAGACTCTATATACAGTACCTTTACTTTACTTTACATATTTTGTTATTATTGTGTTGTATAGTTTTATTTAATTAGTATATTGGAGAGATTATTTTGTTGTGATCTAATGTGTGACTTAATATGATCCTTTTGTATTTCTTTATTACTACCCTGGTATTAGTGGACCTGCCTTCTAAGGTAAGTTTGCTGATTTCTCCAATATACTATTTCCTGGTGCCCTTTAACCTAACCAAAAATAATATATTTTGTGTTATTGTGTTGTATAGTTTATTTTAATATCGTTTAAAATATCTCAAAAAGGGAAGCATGTTGTTTTAAAACATTCTAAAAAAAGAGAAGTAATAAAACGATTACATATGTACTAATATGTATTTTTTTCTGTCCTTTTCATTCTCATTTCGTTAATGAATATGTACTTTACAGCATTTAAAACCCTTCGTACGTGGCAAACAGATTCACTTTCCCTCAAATGCAGTTAAGGAATATATCTGAAATGAAATATTTCTGTCGATAGTGTAAAGGATAGTTCCAAAAACTTCTGCCAGAGTGCAGCATCAACTTAGACATGTCTTTAGCTAACTCCCTCAGTCTATCAAAAACGTAAATCATCTATGAATGAAAAGGGGTGGAGCAGCCAATCAGAGCATGTATGGGCGCGGCATCATCTCCTGCCTTTACAAACACTTAAAACGGAAATATCCATTGTGGTATTTATTATTGTATCATTAAATGACAGGTACTGTTAAAAGTTTCAACTAAAGTGTTGAACATTTTTTAAGTTTGTACTTTTCATTACAATTGTACATCTACAATAAAATAGCATTAAAAATTATAATTTTAACTTTAAATATAAATCAATATTTTTTATGTTCCCATATGTTTCTAAAACTTAAAAAAAATTAACTTCACATTTCAGTAAAATTATTTTTTTTTACATAATTACGCATGACTTTAAAATAGGGTAGAATAATTTCCGCATGCGAAGGGTTAAATTTAACGAGTGTAAGTACTAATAATAAATTTCCAGCGATGTAAGTGTGAGTGGGTGAATTCTCTACGATCCGTCTTTTCTCCAATCCGTCACGGCCGCGGTCCCGACCTCTTGACGGAAAATAGGGTTTCTACTGTACCTCATTTATTGAAATCGTACAAGAAATAAAACAAAAGTTTTGGCAATTTTCTTAATCTAGTTATGCATTAAATTTACAAAACTTAGAAAGTGCAGAATTCTGCATTTCCTATCAAAATTGAATTAAAATATCTGTGTATTATAACATAGTAAGATTAGTTTGAAACTGTTATTAACAATAAATGCTGAACAGCTTAAAAGTACTGCAATGATTTCCAAACCTAAGCGATCAGTCTTCAATGAATGTTCGATGTGTCTCCCATTTGATGTGATACATGCATTAACACATCTGGTCAATGATTACCGAGTTCTTTAGAATATTCCTGGTGTATTCCTATTCCATACAGTGTGACAAGCCCTAATGATACACTGTAAAAGTTCATCTCTGGTGCCACTCTTGACTATCAGTAAAATTCCATACTACTAAATGTCTATGTAGAAGATGATTGTTATTTTGTTTATTTAATTATTTTGCTTTAATTTGTATTATAAGTGAAATAGAAACTTGGCATGAATGTCATTCAATTGGCTTAATGCATTAGAGAATTTTTATATATAATAGACATTAGGGAATTAAAAACTCCCGACTCAAATTCCCGATTTAAAAAGAATATCCTCCTTGCAGGACAAAAATATGATATGATCCCTTGGAATTCCAAAAATGTTTATACCTGTCCATCCTTAGAATTAACAGGTCAAATTGAGGCAGACTGTTGGACAATAGGCCCAGGCAGACTTTATTCTAACAATAGCCTAAGAGTGATCTTGAGAAATGACTATTCGATAATGAGTAATGAATTTATTAGGCATTTATTATCCATTTAGGCATGCATCACCAAACCGCACAGTCATTGTAGTTACATACCAACTCAAGTTTTCAATTTTTATGAAATGCTACAAAAAACCTTTGTATTTAATGTTTATTTTATGATATCTGTAGTTAAACCAACGTGTTATATGTAGGATGCAGAGGGGAAGACTCCGTTGCATATTGCCATCCAGAATCAGCACCCATCAATTATTAACCTTTTGCTTTGCCACCCTTGTTTGGACCTCACATTGACAGATAAAAATGGACTTACTCCTTTTGCAACAGCTCTATCTTGCCGTAATAACAAAGCAGCTCAAGCAATGCGAGACAGATTACCCACTGCTGCTGAACAGGTATGGCAATAAACTTTTAAAATATAATTTTCATTTAATTGTAAAATGAATACAGTAGAGCCTTGTTAGCCAACATATAGTTATCCGTTATTCCGTTTTAACCGACATACTTGTCCTGAAATTGACACTGTAATAAAAAGTGTATTACAGAATTTGTAGTGTATTACGAATTACGAGTATTTCGTAATAACGCAATAATAATACTAGTAAGAAATATGTCTTATTTTTGTTGCTTACTGTATGACTTTATGTTCAGCGCAGACTGTACTGTGTGAGCAGTGGCTACATCACTTTTGTCAAAAGTATAATATTTTTAGGCTCACTTGTAGGGAGGGGAAAAAGCGTTGTGTGACTCATGTGCTGTATTCAGATTTGTTAACGTTAGTTTCCTGGCAGGTCATATGTCTCAGTTTGTTGTGATATATTTGTTTATGTTGTTTATTAATTGGTTGTGCCGTTGCGGTACACCAGGGCTCCCGGGATTTGGGGCCCTCAACTTATAAAAAAATATACAAAAATATTGTCTGTATAGAAAAATACCAAAACTTTTTCTTTCGTTACGAAAACTGAATATTTTCCTCTCTGCGTTCTTATTTGCCCTCAAAGGCTAATAATTTGTAACGTTCATTTATGCCAACTTTTTTTTAATGCCAATCGGTGACGAGTAGAGTTTGTGATAAGTTATGCTTCATTCGTTGTGGTGGCGACTACTGTCGGTACAGAAATTATGTTTACCGGAGTTTGAAGGTTGTTTACTAAAAAACTAAGAGGCCTGTGTAAAATACAATCATGTCATTGTTTTTCTCATTTAATTGTACACTATGACGTATTTATTTGTAAATTTTACTATAATTTTTATCCTAGATGGAACAAAAAAATTACTGGAGTTTTAACTATTTTTTCCAGATGAAAAAATGTTTTCTTGGATTCTAGATTTTTTTTTAAATCAATTACTCGATCACGTTTTTATCCTTATTAAAAGTATATTTACTATGCATTTTTTTTTATGTTCGTAAGTAAATCCATTGATTTTAACCCTTTGAAGAGTGCGCACTATGTGCAGTTTTGAGTAACCACGTCAAATGATGTGGTCGACGATAATGGCCCAAAGAAGTCACCACGTCATACGAGGTACGTCCAGAAAGTAAGTTCCGTTTCCATTTATATCCGCTGCAGCGCTGCGATCGCAGTTCCGCGCATGCGCGGCAGACGCTCTGTATCAAGGAGAAGAAACGTGCGCCATTTTGAGATCGCTGTCAGTCTC
>JAQJVL010000982.1:0-73795 GCA_035578905.1 Stictocephala bisonia | reverse complement strand
ACTTAATATGATCCTTTTGTATTTCTTTATTACTACCCTGGTATTAGTGGACCTGCCTTCTAAGGTAAGTTTGCTGATTTCTCCAATATACTATTTCCTGGTGCCCTTTAACCTAACCAAAAATAATATATTTTGTGTTATTGTGTTGTATAGTTTATTTTAATATCGTTTAAAATATCTCAAAAAGGGAAGCATGTTGTTTTAAAACATTCTAAAAAAAGAGAAGTAATAAAACGATTACATATGTACTAATATGTATTTTTTTCTGTCCTTTTCATTCTCATTTCGTTAATGAATATGTACTTTACAGCATTTAAAACCCTTCGTACGTGGCAAACAGATTCACTTTCCCTCAAATGCAGTTAAGGAATATATCTGAAATGAAATATTTCTGTCGATAGTGTAAAGGATAGTTCCAAAAACTTCTGCCAGAGTGCAGCATCAACTTAGACATGTCTTTAGCTAACTCCCTCAGTCTATCAAAAACGTAAATCATCTATGAATGAAAAGGGGTGGAGCAGCCAATCAGAGCATGTATGGGCGCGGCATCATCTCCTGCCTTTACAAACACTTAAAACGGAAATATCCATTGTGGTATTTATTATTGTATCATTAAATGACAGGTACTGTTAAAAGTTTCAACTAAAGTGTTGAACATTTTTTAAGTTTGTACTTTTCATTACAATTGTACATCTACAATAAAATAGCATTAAAAATTATAATTTTAACTTTAAATATAAATCAATATTTTTTATGTTCCCATATGTTTCTAAAACTTAAAAAAAATTAACTTCACATTTCAGTAAAATTATTTTTTTTTTACATAATTACGCATGACTTTAAAATAGGGTAGAATAATTTCCGCATGCGAAGGGTTAAATTTAACGAGTGTAAGTACTAATAATAAATTTCCAGCGATGTAAGTGTGAGTGGGTGAATTCTCTACGATCCGTCTTTTCTCCAATCCGTCACGGCCGCGGTCCCGACCTCTTGACGGAAAATAGGGTTTCTACTGTACCTCATTTATTGAAATCGTACAAGAAATAAAACAAAAGTTTTGGCAATTTTCTTAATCTAGTTATGCATTAAATTTACAAAACTTAGAAAGTGCAGAATTCTGCATTTCCTATCAAAATTGAATTAAAATATCTGTGTATTATAACATAGTAAGATTAGTTTGAAACTGTTATTAACAATAAATGCTGAACAGCTTAAAAGTACTGCAATGATTTCCAAACCTAAGCGATCAGTCTTCAATGAATGTTCGATGTGTCTCCCATTTGATGTGATACATGCATTAACACATCTGGTCAATGATTACCGAGTTCTTTAGAATATTCCTGGTGTATTCCTATTCCATACAGTGTGACAAGCCCTAATGATACACTGTAAAAGTTCATCTCTGGTGCCACTCTTGACTATCAGTAAAATTCCATACTACTAAATGTCTATGTAGAAGATGATTGTTATTTTGTTTATTTAATTATTTTGCTTTAATTTGTATTATAAGTGAAATAGAAACTTGGCATGAATGTCATTCAATTGGCTTAATGCATTAGAGAATTTTTATATATAATAGACATTAGGGAATTAAAAACTCCCGACTCAAATTCCCGATTTAAAAAGAATATCCTCCTTGCAGGACAAAAATATGATATGATCCCTTGGAATTCCAAAAATGTTTATACCTGTCCATCCTTAGAATTAACAGGTCAAATTGAGGCAGACTGTTGGACAATAGGCCCAGGCAGACTTTATTCTAACAATAGCCTAAGAGTGATCTTGAGAAATGACTATTCGATAATGAGTAATGAATTTATTAGGCATTTATTATCCATTTAGGCATGCATCACCAAACCGCACAGTCATTGTAGTTACATACCAACTCAAGTTTTCAATTTTTATGAAATGCTACAAAAAACTTTGTATTTAATGTTTATTTTATGATATCTGTAGTTAAACCAACGTGTTATATGTAGGATGCAGAGGGGAAGACTCCGTTGCATATTGCCATCCAGAATCAGCACCCATCAATTATTAACCTTTTGCTTTGCCACCCTTGTTTGGACCTCACATTGACAGATAAAAATGGACTTACTCCTTTTGCAACAGCTCTATCTTGCCGTAATAACAAAGCAGCTCAAGCAATGCGAGACAGATTACCCACTGCTGCTGAACAGGTATGGCAATAAACTTTTAAAATATAATTTTCATTTAATTGTAAAATGAATACAGTAGAGCCTTGTTAGCCAACATATAGTTATCCGTTATTCCGTTTTAACCGACATACTTGTCCTGAAATTGACACTGTAATAAAAAGTGTATTACAGAATTTGTAGTGTATTACGAATTACGAGTATTTCGTAATAACGCAATAATAATACTAGTAAGAAATATGTCTTATTTTTGTTGCTTACTGTATGACTTTATGTTCAGCGCAGACTGTACTGTGTGAGCAGTGGCTACATCACTTTTGTCAAAAGTATAATATTTTTAGGCTCACTTGTAGGGAGGGGAAAAAGCGTTGTGTGACTCATGTGCTGTATTCAGATTTGTTAACGTTAGTTTCCTGGCAGGTCATATGTCTCAGTTTGTTGTGATATATTTGTTTATGTTGTTTATTAATTGGTTGTGCCGTTGCGGTACACCAGGGCTCCCGGGATTTGGGGCCCTCAACTTATAAAAAAATATACAAAAATATTGTCTGTATAGAAAAATACCAAAACTTTTTCTTTCGTTACGAAAACTGAATATTTTCCTCTCTGCGTTCTTATTTGCCCTCAAAGGCTAATAATTTGTAACGTTCATTTATGCCAACTTTTTTTTAATGCCAATCGGTGACGAGTAGAGTTTGTGATAAGTTATGCTTCATTCGTTGTGGTGGCGACTACTGTCGGTACAGAAATTATGTTTACCGGAGTTTGAAGGTTGTTTACTAAAAAACTAAGAGGCCTGTGTAAAATACAATCATGTCATTGTTTTTCTCATTTAATTGTACACTATGACGTATTTATTTGTAAATTTTACTATAATTTTTATCCTAGATGGAACAAAAAAATTACTGGAGTTTTAACTATTTTTTCCAGATGAAAAAATGTTTTCTTGGATTCTAGATTTTTTTTTAAATCAATTACTCGATCACGTTTTTATCCTTATTAAAAGTATATTTACTATGCATTTTTTTTTATGTTCGTAAGTAAATCCATTGATTTTAACCCTTTGAAGAGTGCGCACTATGTGCAGTTTTGAGTAACCACGTCAAATGATGTGGTCGACGATAATGGCCCAAAGAAGTCACCACGTCATACGAGGTACGTCCAGAAAGTAAGTTCCGTTTCCATTTATATCCGCTGCAGCGCTGCGATCGCAGTTCCGCGCATGCGCGGCAGACGCTCTGTATCAAGGAGAAGAAACGTGCGCCATTTTGAGATCGCTGTCAGTCTCGTACGCTTTGTTGTGCTTGTTTAAAATGTCGGTGTTGATCGAAAATCCCGCCGCTTGTGAAATCAGATCTGTGATTCGTTTTCTGAATGCTAAGAAAGTGAAACCGATTGACATTTATCGGCAAATTTGCGAGGTTTACGGACAAAATGCGATGAGTGATTCAATGGTGAGAAGATGGGTCCGACAGTTTAATGAAGGACGTAATGAAGTGCATGATGAAGAACGAAGTGGGCGTCCATCTTTGATTACAGAAGAACTGGTTCACACGATTGATGAGAAGATCAAGGAAAACCGTAAGTTTACAATGAGTGCTCTCGCTATGGAATTCCCCCAAATCTTACGATCATTAATTCATGAAATTGTTACCGAAAAACTGAAATTTCGAAAACTTTGCTCACGTTGGGTACCGAAAATTCTTACTGAGCAACACAAAACACAACGGATGGGTAGTGCACTTCAGTTTTTGAACCGTTATGATGAAGGCGGTGAAGATTTTCTGTCACAGATAGTCACAGGAGATGAAACTTGGGTTTCTTATGACACCCCAGAAACTAAGCGGCAATCAATGGAATGGAGGCACACTTCATCTCAAGCAAAGGTTAAGCCGAAACAAATCTTGACACCTCGAAAAATCATGTGCACAGTGTTTTGGGACAGGAAAGGCATCTTACTGATTGATTTCTTACCGCGAGGTCAAACAATCAATGCAGAAGTTTACTGCGAGACACTGAGGAAATTGCGCCGCGCAATACAGAATAAGCGCCGAGGATTTCTGTCCAAAGGTGTTGTTTTTCTTCACGACAATGCACGACCACACACTGCAAATGTGACGAAAAACCTCATACAGGGATTTGGCTGGGACGTGTTTGACCATCCTCCGTACAGCCCTGACCTCGTTCCTAGCGACTTTCATCTGTTCTTACATCTGAAGTCTTTCCTTGGCGGTCAACACTTCAACGATGACGAAGAGCTGAAAGAAAATGTTTCCAAATGGTTGAAGACACAGGCGGCAACCTTCTATGAAGAAGGCATAGAAAAACTTGTGCCACGCTATGACAAATGCCTGCAAAATTTCGGCAGTTATGTAGAAAAGTAGTTTAAGAGTTGTAGATTTTAGTGCAATAAATATTTTTTCTGTATCTGTAGACAAATTATTTTTATTACCAAACGGAACTTACTTTCTGGACGTACCTCGTTTGTCGTGACAGACCATATGGCCACGTTTGTGCTGCTACGTTATGGAGTTCGTACAAATAATGTTTCCAGGAATATGAAGACGCATCGCAGCTGTTATTACTCATGTGTTTGCATCTACCGGCCCCTGCTAGGTCGAGTAGTGACGTCATACTGCCGCTTTTAGTTCACCTATAGTGATTATTCGTGCGCTTTTCCCCCTACTACTGTCACTCATCTAATAATAGTCACTGTCACTTGCTACTCACTCCTATTTCTTGGACGTGTTTTGTGATTGTTACAGTGTGGTTATCAAGTATTATTTATGTTTTCACAAGGCTTTATTGTATATAGTGTATGTATGTTTTAGTAGTGTATAGTGTTTTATTCATACAGTATTGTATAAGTGTAAATAAAATATTACAGTTTATTATCAAAATGGACTTAGATCGAGATAGATTACTACGAAGTGAGGAAATTAGGCAGGCAGTAAATGAATATTGCTCTTTTGATGATGATGGCAACATCATGGCTTATGGTTCCGACGATGATGTACTGGGTGAGCTGGACGAGGACGAAGATGATGAGGTATTGTATGATAACAATACTCCTAATTCAATAGACAATAGTGTTATCGAAAGTGATGCAGGTTCTAATATTTCTCAGGCCCAACTTCCTAACTCATGCCAATCTTGTAACTGGGAACACAATGCTGAATTTGTACCAAAAAAGTTTGATTTTGACACCTCTAACAGTGGTATTTTTTTAGAAAGACCTGTACTAGATCTAAAAGAAATAGATATATTTCATGGAATATTCGATTTTGATTTTGTTTCACACATTGCAAAGTGAAACAAATAAGTATGCACGAACTATTATGGAAAGGAGGTAACTGAATTTTCAAAACTTAAACGTTGGTCTGAAACAAACACTGATGAAATTTACTGTTTCTTAGCAATAATAGTTCTTATGCCACATACTAGAAAAAACACCATGAAACTATACTGGTCAACTGACCCACTATTAGAAACCCCAATTTACCACAAAGTGTTTAGTCAAGATAGGTTCCTACTCCTATTACATGTGATCCATTTTGATGACAATATAAATGAAAACAGTGGTGACAAATTGTACAAACTGCGCACCGTAATCGAAACTCTTAGGAGAAAGTTTTCATCTCGTTTGAAACCTGAACAGAATCTAGTAATATATGAAAGTTTGGTTTTATGGAAAGGGAGACTAGCTATAAAACAGTATATTCCCAGTAAGCGCTTTGGCATCAAGCTGTTTGTCATTTTTTTTTTTCAATTCAATTCAAATATCTTTATTCATATGCTGCAGGAATATACAGGCAGAATAGTGTCACAATGGTATTTAATACAGACAGACCATCACTAATCTATAGTAAAACTAAACTACAACTAAGATTACATTTGTCCAATTATTTACTGTACATAAATACATTTTCATTAAAAGTATTTAATAAAAATTCAAACTAGAGCTGATTTAACATACAGATGTATTCTGTTTAAAAAATTCTTCCATTGAATATACAGGATGACTCACAAGATATTCTTTTAAAGCTTTCTTGAATTTCTTTTCATCACTTATGTTTTTTATTTTAGTCGGAATAAAATTTAAAAGTTTTGAGCTTTGAGTATGAAATTTTTTTTTTGAAAAATTCTAAATTATGTTTTTCAACTGATAGACGATTTCTTGTGCCATAATCATGATTAACCGTAGTTTGAATTCCTAATCGCAATGTAATAGAAATTGTTTCTAAAATATAAATGTTATAAACAGTTAATATGTTAAGTTCCGTAAACTTAAACCTCACCGAATTTTTACGCTTTAAATTTAGCATTACTCTAATAGCTTTTTTTTGAAGCTTTAGGATTTTATCCATATTAGCTTTTTTAGTGGTCCCATATATACAAATTCCATAGTAAAAATGTGACTGTATTAAGGAGAAGTATATGCTTTTCAAAGTTTCCAAACTACTTATATTGGACATTTTTCTCATAGCATACAGACCAGCTCTCATTCGCCCTAGAACCGCTTCCACATGCAAGTCCCAACCCAAGTTCTGATCAATTATTAAACCAAGAAATTTTGAGTGGCTGGTAAAACTAAGCTTATGATCCTGTATATAAATATTTGGTTCAACATTTAGATTTGATTGTTTGGTTTTGAACAGCATTAAATTAGTTTTAACTGGGTTTAGCAACAAATTTCTACCATTAAAAAAAGTGTTCAGAATATTTAAAGTGTTATTTGAATATTTTTCTATGCTTTTTATACTTGAGTCTGAAACTATTAGATTAGTGTCATCAGCATATAAACAAAACTTACTATGATTATTGGTGGTTATATCTGGTAGGCCAGTAATGTAGCAAATGAAAAGTAGCGGACCCAGAATAGAGCCCTGAGGTACACCATAACGAATGGGTTGAAGTTTAGAGGAATATTGTTTAACAAATTTCCCATATTTACGTGAAAGTTGAACATATTGCTGACGATTACTCAAATATGAATGAAACCACCTATATTCTTTATTTTGTATTCCAAATCTATGTAATATATCTAACAGTTTATCGTGTACAACACTGTCAAATGCACGTGTGAGATCCATAAAAATTCCTACTGGGCTTCTGCCCCTATCGATTTCATTAATTATGTTTTGAACAAAGTCAATTACTGCAGTAACTGTTGACTTTCCCTGTCGAAAACGATGCTGCTGTTTATCCAAAAAATCATTTTTATCCAAGTAGTTAAATAGCTGCTCATAAACAACTTTTTCGTAGATTTTAGATATTGAGTTTAAGAGAGACACTGGTCTGTAACTATCTGGTACTGTTGCGTCTCCCTTTTTATAGATTGGGACTACTTTTGCTACTTTTAGTTGATTAGGAAATAGACCAGACACCATAGAAGAATTAATGAGATGTACAAGGGGTTGTGACTGTGAATCAAGTGTTATTCTAGATTTTATTGTATATGCTGGTCGAGATACAAATATTGATCGGAGTGACGAAGACATAGGTATTTCAGGACATGTTATCCAGACGCTTCTATGACCATACCTCAACCAAAACCATATTATTTATATGGACAACTGGTACAGCAGTCCAAAATTGTTTTCCTGGCTGTTTGACAATGGAACTCGAGCTTGTGGCACAGTTCGGGCATTTAGAAGAGGACTGCCATGTTTACCGAATAAATACAAAAAGGGGAAAGAGTTGTACGTCATAATGACAAGATGCTAGAAGTGAAATGGTGTGATCGTCGTAATGTCACAATGTTATCAACCATACATGATCACACCATGATTGATGTTACAAAAAACAATAAAACAGTGAAGAAACCAGTATCAGTTACAGAATACACAAAGAATATGGGAGCGATAGACAAATCAGACATGATTACGTCATTCAATGACTCAACCCGGAAAACCACAAAATGGTACCGGAAGTTGTTTTTTCACTTTCTTGATATAACAATGTTGAATTGCCATTATATGCTAAACATAAAAATAGGGAAAAAACAAAATTTCAGTGAATTTAGACTTAATCTAGTAAGGCAAGTCCTTGAAACTCACTACACACCGAAAGAGAAACAACTGGCAATCCCACGCTCCTTGACGGGCGATAAGCACCCGCTCCGATTGACTGAACGGCACTTCATAAAATCTCTACCTGGTAATCAAGAACGTAAAAGGAAAATACAAAGGCAGTGTTATGTATGTGCAAACTCATCACGAAATCCTAAAAAACGAAAAGACACTTCTTACGAATGTCTAGACTGCCGAGTCGCCTTATGCATTGAGCCTTGTTTTGAACTTTTTCATACCATAAAAAAGTACTAAACAAAAAAAGTACTAAACATAAAAAAATCATTCAATGTAAATATTCTCATATGCATTTATATGAATAAATAATAACAATTTTGTTTAAATAGAGCAATTTTTTTTACTCCCAAACGCATTTTTAGTGAAATTTACACTACTCCATATGGACATCGTAAGTGTCACGTCATATGACGTGATTACTCCTCAAAGGGTTAAATTGATTTAAATTTTTAAAACCAGTAAATTTACTGACACATACAAATAAGTATCATAACTATACATCTCATAATGATTACAATGTGACCAAAGTAATTCATTTTATGGCCTCTAGATGACAAGGAAACTTATAAGAAATGATAATTGTAGAAAATTCTTGATTTATAACATTTATAAGAATTTTCTTTCTGTAAAAGTTAAAAAATGACATTTATAAAACTTGTTTTTCTTGTCAACCATGTATTAAAATATAAATGTGATACATTAACGGTTTTTTAGTAATAAAAGTGTAAAATTTATGTACAGTGTAACCAAGTCCAAATTCTGGTACTTTTATAGTTCCAACTAGAATAAAAATTACTAAAATGTGCAAATTCTTATGTCATAACGTACAATTAATCGAGGAAAACAATGGTGTGATTTGATTTTACTTTTGCCTCTTAGTATCTTAGTAAACAACATTCAAACTCGGGTACAGATAGTTTCTGTGCTGCCAGTAAAAGAGAAGTTTCACACTGTTTTTGAAACTATTCAAAATGTTTATAACTTTTGTGGATCAAGCATTTTGCTATTAGAAATGTTAAGGATCAATGCAGACCATTCAAACATTACCTTGAAAACTCTAAATTCTACTCGCTGACAAGAAACGGTTTATGATCTCAAAGAACGATTTTGCAACATTTTGGAGACTTTGTCAAACATCATTTTGACAAATCAAAAGGCAAATCACTGGAACAAAGCTATAGGACTTATGACAGTATTAGACAAATTTTAAATTTCTTTTGCTACTTGTGATACAATGTTACGCTTCGAAACATGTCGTTGTTGCCTCAAAATCACTCTAAACCGAATCACTTGACATAATGCAGGCTTATGATCTTTTAGTTGATTCATTCTATCCATGAACCAACCACTACATTTATCAGCTCTACCACCTCTATTCAAAGCAAAATTACTGGTCCATTATACCTGTGACTACAGCAACATTATTTATCAACTTAATTTTAATTTCTGCCTATCTCAATATATAGGCCTAACCACTGAAACTCTGTAAATAATGAATAGTCACAGACATGACTGCAAAGTAAAAAATAACCCTGAAAACCTTGTTTCATCTCATTGCATGAGCCACAATCAGATTTTTGATAAATGTTTTAATGTTAAAGTTATCATATCACTCTCTGTAAACTGCAATAGCTCTCAACTTAGAAGAATGGAAATTGCACATCAATGGTTAAAAAAAATCTAGAGATACACCTAATCTTAATATAAGATAAACCCTGTTTCTCATTCCCCCACCCAGCAGGAGAATAAAAAAAATACATTGTTTATTTTATTCATCATTTTATCATATAATAGAAGCAGAAGTAAGAAGATATTTCAGTCTTAAAGTGCTCTACAGTTGGCAACACCTCATCCGTTTTTTATCGTAATTCGACTAAAAAAAATGGTTGACTCGTGTTCATTCTGTACTGTCACTCGTCAAAATATTGTCAACTTGCATCACTCGCAATTAATGCTTGTTAAAGGTTACTTAGTGCTATTGATGTGATTTATATACTATTGGAAATGCAAAAGTTACTTGTTGTAATGATATTCCTGATTTAGTTCTAAGACGAAAGGAACAGTGGAAAAGAATATAATACTATAATCACTCATATAATACTAGAGGCAGAAATGATATCAAACCCACTTATCACCGCTTGCAATTTTATGAAAAAAAAACTATTTATATTGGGACAAAGTTTCTAAAGTATGTTCCAGAATTTATAAGAAAAGAACAAAACATAAATGTATTTAGAAAAAAGTTAAAATCTCTTTTAATTGATAACACAGTTTATAGTTATGAAGAATTTTATGATAAGTACCAACATTAATGTGTTTTAACTTAGATATTTATAGCTATAGCAGACTCTATTCAATGTACTCAATTGTATGTATGTAATGAATAAAGATATTTTGAATCTTGAATCTTGAATCTTGAATATGATGAATGTTCGTTGATTAAAGTGAAAGCCTTTTACCAACTGAAGCCCTATTAGATGTGTTGTTTACTTGTCTTAAGATCGCATTTGTATGTCTTATACATAATTATGGTGTTATTGTGTTAATCCATTATCTATGAAATGTTTTTAGTGTAAATTGTGTTGTTAATTGTTTATGTCAGGCTATTGTAAAATGATGCTAGTTAGATTTTGTTTACATTTATAAACATAAATAATGCTAATAGATGTATATTTACAAAATTATTTACATTTATAAACATAAACAATGTTATATAAATGTATAATTACGTTGTTGTTATTATTATCACAGCATCT
Source organism: Stictocephala bisonia (assembly GCA_035578905.1). NCBI lineage: Eukaryota > Metazoa > Arthropoda > Insecta > Hemiptera > Membracidae > Stictocephala > Stictocephala bisonia. The sequence continues at coordinate 62,794 of JAQJVL010000982.1, read as the reverse complement.
AAACATCAGTGAATATGTCAGGCAGTTTCATAATACTTTTCAGTTATGGGCAAAATATTCCAAAATTTTATTTCTTTGCCAATTATCATCCAAATTGCTCCAATTTTTCTGCATTACTTCTGGTATGGATATACAATATCCAAAAAAAATATATCAAAGCCCTCTTACGAAAGAAAAAAATTGAATATAATTACAAATGATACAACATAATTACAAATTTATGTGCATACCAGTAAAATTTCATCCATCTCTTACAGATCCTCTAAGCTGACAGCGAATAGAAACCAAAATAAAGATTTCACAAATATATTTATTTTATAGAGCATGTTTTTTTGTGAATTTTAGTACTAGTTAGAAGTCGATAGTGATTATTTACAATTTTTAGCAAATTGTTGTAAATTATGTTACCATGGCAACAAATTATTGCATAATTGTACTGCATGTGATCATATAAGTATAATTATATTCTCAACTCAAATAAGATCTAAAACCTTTATCTCTTATGAAACTAGATAACATTTGCAATATTTTGGCTATCTTGGCATTTTGAATGTAGTTAAACTTTATTGTTTCCCAGGTGTCCCCTCCCCCTTTTTTGTTTACAAAAATAACTGTCCAAGATATCATGAATCATAAAAAATATTATTTTTCCCCTAAAATGTAATATTTTATTATTATTAGATAGCCTGGTTCAGTAGGAGAACAGTGACACAAAATACAATTAGTTTTATACAATATTTCTATTTTGTATGATTTTTTGACAAAATTGTCTGCAAATGCGTGAAAAATGACCCAACGGTATAGGAAAGTATCACTGACGGTTCGAGGGTTAAACAATGCCATAAGCCAATTTAAGATATTTCCTTGTATACCACTGTTTTCTAGTGCTTTGATCAGGTTTTTATGACGTACCAAATTAAAAGCTTTCAAAAGGTCTTTTAATATTACCAAGACCTTTTTATTGGTGTGCATGTATATATATATATATATATTGTATGGTTTTTTTTTCAGCTACCATTCAGTAATGTTTTTTTTTCCTTTGATATATATTTGGATTAAGATCCAAAAGTCATTCAATATATAATATAAAATAAAAGTGATCTCCTGTCACAAAGCTAAATCCAATCCATTGAGCCATTTACGGCCTGCCTCACTTATTCTGTTTATACTAGCCAATCCCTTCGTGAAAGAACGCAGGGGACACTCTAATTATGTGATCCATTGTTTGGTGTCAATGTCTCTAATTACATTTTCAAAAAAGCTTACAGCAGCTGTCACAACCAAACTAGTCTGCCTAAATCCAAGATGCTCATCTTCAAAGAGCTTGTTTATATCAAGGAAAATGGATAATCTATTGCACAGACATTTTCAAATATTTTTGAAAATTATGGTCGAATTTATATAGATCTACAATTTATTTTGTTTGTTGAATCTCCTCTCTTAAAAAGTTATATTAAACAAACAATTGCCTGAAATGAATTAAGCATTTATAACATATGCTAATAGCTTAATTAATATCTCCTCACTAATCAATAATATTTTATAGTAATTTTATGAAAGTATTTGTGAATTTTATATATTCAATATGATATAACCATGTGTTGTAGTTTGACAGCAAGGGCCGCAACTTCTTGCATACTGCTATACAGAAAAATGATGTAGAAAGTGTATTATTTCTACTGTCAATTGAGGTGGATGTCAATTCTCGTGTAAGAGACGCGCTTCAAAGCACTCCTTTACACTTGGCTGCCGGGATAGGTAACGAAATGCTCGTGAGAAGTCTCCTGCTGGCATCTGCAAGGGTAAGCATATGATTCAATTTGATGCTTGAAACATTTGATTTTTTTAAGAGTAAAATTCTATATGAAAAAAGATTCTGTATTTTCGTAAACTTCAGTGGTAGAGACAGTTATTATGTTTACGTATTTTTTAATTTTATTTATTTGTTTTTTGTAGAATCTTGGTTTTATTTAGTTTATAAAAAGTGTCTTATCTTACTTGTGTTCCAAGAGATTAATTATGATTTGAACAAAGGAACACTTCACATAGTTTGCTGTTTAGACAATTATATGGCTTCTCTTGAAAAAAGGTAACGAAGTAAGAAAGCCACATTTATGAGTTTGCATTGCATTGAAATGCATAAACAAAATCATTACAATTTGATTTGATACACAACTAGTCAAAATATGAATGCATCGAAAGTGTTACGATGCATCAACAGGCTCACAATGCTTCATAAATATTGATGTATAAGAATTATTATGATGTGCTAAAATTATAAATGAAAAGAACAAATACTGTTTTTAGTCAATGATATTTATTAGCATATCTTTTTAAACAGGTTCTTTGGTGTTTAAAATAATGCATTTTACAATGCAGTTGTTGAAAAATAATTATTATTGAAGTTTGTTTGTATTCTGTATGGTGATTTTGAGTGGACAGGCACAAGTGTGGTCAGAATAACAAACCTGATTAGACTGTGAAAACAAAAACCGCATCTCTTGTAGTTTGACGCCTTTAACAGGCTGGTTTAGAAGTCTTTCAATAATGAAGCAGTTCTGAAACCTAATTAAAAACCATGAATTCAATATGTGTGGACGTGTATTACTGCTGCTGATTTCGGAGGTGAACTTGAAACGCTCAGACAATTATTCAGGAGATCTAGTGTTTAAAATATTAAACACAAGAATAAGGAGTGGTACTCACTTAATTGCTTTAATTTGAGCATCCCTAACTGTTTGAAGAATGGAGAAACACGATTGTCCCATCTTAAATTGAATATAAATCTAATGCAGAAGTTCTGTGCTCTTTGAAGCCTGTCCGAGAGCTGAACAACAGTCATGTCATTGTTCACCTCTTCACAGTAGTTGAAGTGAGGCAGAACCAGAGTTTATACCAGCTTCACTTTAACAGAAAATGGCAGATAAGAAGCACACCGTTTAATACTGTGAATGCCAGCAAACACCCTACTGCATACCAACGTAACATGATCAGTCCAATCCAAAGTTTTGGTCATAGTAAGTCCTAGATTCTTTACACTGTTGGAGTAGTTGAGAGTATTGTCATTTAGTCTCAGTCAAGGGACATCAGTGAAATTGATTTGTCGAAGTAGTCTAAAATGTCCAATAAGGATAGTCTTGGTTTTATTATCATTTAACATTAGTCCATGTCTCTAAACCCAAGCAGCTATTGCAGCAATATCAAGGTTCATTTGTGAAACCGCTCGGTGGGACACAGCAATAGGGAAATGTTGGTAAATCTGTAAGTCATCAGCGTCCAAGTGATATTTAGAGAAGCATATGTCATATGTTAGAGAGCATGTGCCTGTGGCACACCTTTGATCACAGATTTCCATCCGAACGTGCCTTCTCCAGTATGCACACACTGGCGACGACCCGACAAGTAGGACTCGACCCAGTCCACACAGCTAACGGAAAACCCACATTTTTTCAAGTTTCATAAGGAGTAAGGGATAGTAAACACAGTCAAAAGCTTTAGAGAAGTCAAAAAGTGTTAGTATTGAAATATTACTCTTGTCCATTGCATGCCGTATATCATCGGTGATTTTCAGAAGGGCTGTTGTAGTGCTGTGATTAGGGTGGAAGCCAGATTGAAAGTTAGATATTAGTTTACTGTTTGAAAAATTATCATAAATTTGCTTATGAACAATTCTCTCAAGGCATTTGGACAGGGCAGGAAGAATACTTATTGGCCTTAAATCAGAGGGAGATAGAGGATTTGAATTTAAAGGCAAAGGTTGAACAATAGCAGACTTCTAGGTATTAGGGAAAATAGCTGAAATTAAAGAAAAATTAAATATAGCTGTAATGATTGGTAGTGTAATGGGTAGGGTAAGTTTGATGAATTTTATTGGAATACTGTCAGCTCCGACTGTGTTACTGGTTGTCCAATTCAAGGCTTTAGCACTTCTTCATCAGTAGCCAAACGGAATGAAAATTTATGGAAAGGCCTGGGGAAAAGGAGAACTGGTTATTTTATTGACGTAAATTTTGGCTTTTGATAAATCAATAGGAATATTAGTGAAATAATCATTAATAACATCAAGATTGATGTTGATGGAAACAGTAGGGTTTGACTTCCCAATCTCCAGCTTCTTAACTTTTCTCCAGAGTGATTTAGTAGACTTTTTCTTGTCAGATAATGATCGGTAATAATGTCTAATTTTAGAATTACGGATCTGTTGCTGGGTTTGGTTTCTTAATCATACGCATCCCAATCATGGGCACATTTAGATCTTTTTGCCTTATGGAAGCATGCATCTCGTTGCTTTTGCATTCTACGTATTTGGTCTATGATCCAGGGTTCAGGCTTTTTTGTAATCCTTTTTTTTTATAAGTGGAGCATGTAGATCAAGAAGATAGTTCATAAATACGTTAAACTTATTGACCATTGTATCAATATTGGTAAGTTGAAGAATATTATTCCATGGAAGGGACATTGCATCAAAGATAAGTGAATCAGGTTTATTGCTTTTATAATCTCTGTATTGGACAAATTTGGCACTCTGCTTTTGAGGATGATGGTTGTAAACAATCTAAAATAAGGTCATGCTTTGAAAGTCCAGGAGCTGGAACTTGACTGTGATATGCGACTAGGTCAGTGTCACAAACCGCCATAACGTCAAGCCAGGTGTCGGCTGTAGAAGTGTGATGATTAGCTTTTAGTGGCAGTATAGTCATACTAAATGATTGAAACATATTACTTAAAAAAGTCTTGTTGTAAGTTAGTGATCCCAGTAAGTCAGTATTGAAGTCACCCATGACAATAACATGACTGTAGCAAGGCAATAGGTCTAGCAGTGCGAGTTCATATTCTGCCAGATACCCAAGATGAGGTGCCCTATAACAAACACTGACAAGGACATGTATTACACCAACACAAACATCAAGAAACATAAACTCTGGTCGGCCAGGTCAGGAAGTATCCGAGCGAAGTACAATGAATGAATTAAGGTTTGATTTAGAGTATACAGCAACGCCGCCGCCAAGCTTATGGACCCTGTCATTCCTAAATAATGTATAGCTAGGCAGACCAACTGTTGCATCAGTGATATTTGATTTCAGCCACGTTTCACAAACTAAGATTAAGTTAAAAGAACAAGGGCTGAATAGGTTTCTAAACTCGTAAATATGACATAAAAGTAATTGCGAATGGACATATGCAATCTTGAGCAGACCATGATAAGGCGATGTTGTCCGGTTAATGAACTGTGGCATGGGAAGAGCGCCCTCGCCGGGTGAGGAAGGATTGGGTCCCGACATTCACAGAGGCTGTAAGGCACGGCAGGCGGGTAATGGCACGGGCAACCGCGGCAACATGAGCAATTCATTCACACACAACAAATATTAACTATTCAGACATGAAAAACAACTAAAGAACAGATTGTTGGCTCCCTAATGCAATAATAACATATATGATGAAAATTGGAAATTAATTTCGAAAACTAATAAAATAACAAATAATATTACTAAAAAAAAAAAAAAATAAAAAAAATAAACTCATACATATCAATAAAATATTTAATTAATGATAGTAATAATGGTAATAAATGTAAATAAATAAATGAGCTTTTAATAATTTGAGCATTCTTTGTAAGCAGATTGCTTACATTAAAACCTGTTGTTAAATATGATGAATGAATAAATTAAATTAAAGAGAATTATCGGATTAGCACATGTATCAGACAATTTTATAAATAAACAAATAACATTATACATAAGGATACTTTTATAAACAAAAATTAATAAAGATAATAAAATATATAAAATTAAAAATTTACAGGGTTTTGCCCTTAGTTCACAAAAATAGATGGATAAAAATATCAATTGGAAACAAAATAGTAGCCTACCTTAAATTCGTTTTTGTAAATGAAGTGAAATATATAATCTATGAAAAATATAACGGGCTTACATTTATCAGTAGCGATTGTATTGGAAAAATAAACATTTTTGTTTTAATTTTTTTTTTTAGAGAAAATATTAATGTTTGAGAGAAATAAAAACAATTTCTTTCCTATCTTAAAAAGCAATTTTAATTTCTCGAGTTTTCTTTAAAATAAAGTTAAAATAATGGATATCTTTTGGAATCGTTTTTCTTGTTAGGAAAAAAAAAAACTGACTTACCTTTACAATAAAAAAGTTCTTCCTCTTAGTCCCTTAAGTTTAATCTTTCTTCCCCGGCTTTCTCCTAATCTTTTCCCTAGGAACCACCCCTGGGGCCTGGATTCCCTTTTTTATGTCAGTTTGTCTTAATGGGGTCCTTAATAATTAACCTTCCCATTTGGCCCTCTTTTTATTAAGTTCCCTTTTTCCCTGATGGAAACCCAAATTTTTCCCCAACCCCTTTTTCCCAAATTCCACTTTCCCCGAGGGATGACCTCCAAAACGATTTTCCTCGTCGCAACTTATTGATTTCTCTTTGATCCCACATCTTTCATTCTTATCCCATTTTGGGCACCGAAGTTTATTTTTCCCTGATTTTCTCCAATCTTTTCTTTTTCTTTCTCCTTTCTTACCCACTTAATTTTCAACCCCTTTAATTTTTTCACCCTTTTTCTTCAATGCGGGATTCCTCCCTTAAACATGAGAAAGAGTGTAACCCACACTCACAACCTTTCTCGTTAAAACCGACCCTTTTACAAATTTCATTTTTCAAAAACCATTTTAAATTTCCCCTTTTACCCTTCTTTGGGGGGGGGGAAAATTACAAACTTTCCCCCAGGAGGCAAATGGAGATCATGTACTTTAAACCTCTCTTTTGCATTGCTTATTTCTTGCCCTTTGCCCTCCCCACTCAAAACAACCTTCTTTTTTTTAAAAGCTTTAAAGAAAATTTTTAAATTTCAATAAAAAAGGGAAACCCCAAATAATTTCACACACTGGTCTTAAAAAACAATTTAAAAAAAACCCTATTTGATTTAAAAACCCAAAACCAACAAAAATTACATTTTAGGGGCTGGCAAAAAACTCCACTCACTTGCATGTTTTCAATTCCCTTTTGGTGATAAGAAATTTCCTAAACAAGGGGTTTAGCCGTAAAAGGTTTACTACTCGGCTCTTAAAACAAAAAACTGAATGGCATTTAATTCACTCCTTTTTTTTAAATTCCTCTTCTTTGGGTTTTGTCTTTTTACATAAATTAAAAAAATCAAATCTCAATATTTTCTCTTAAAATTTTATTTTTTTTTCCTAAACCCCGTCTTTGGAAGTCCTTCTACGGCAATTTATTTTCTAAAAAGTTATTTTTATTTTTGGGCTGGATTCGTTTATGTTTTTTTTATTCTTTTTTTTGGGGGTTTTTTCCACCTAAAATTTCTGATTAATAGCTATCTCCCCTTTTTTAAACCGGAACCAAACAAATTTCCCCATTCTTTTCATTCCGGTTTTTTTGTCAAAACCATAGGGCGGGGGGGAAAACCGCTAAGGGGAAACCACCCCCGAGTAATTTTTAAAAATCCAACCCCAATTTTTAAAATTTTTTAAATTTTACTTATCAAAAAAAATGAACTTTTTTTTGGGAAATATTTTATTTTGATCCCCCTTTTTTCCCTTTCCATCATACAAATTTTAAATTTTTCTTTTCAAAAATAACCCAAATAATTTTTTTTTGTTTTTTTTTTCTTAAAACAAGACCTTTTTGGCCATTAAAATTTTTAATTATAATAATTTTTGTCAGAAAATCTAATTTATAAAAGTATTTTTATCCAAACTTGGACAAGTTTTCTTTTAAAAAATTTTAACAAATCTTTTTTTAAAATTTGCCCCCAAAAATTTTCCATTTTTTCGGTTTATAAAATTCTTTCTTAACCACTTTAAAAATTTTTTAATAATTATTTAATTTTAATTTTTTTTGGGGAAATTATTAAATTTTCCTTTTTAAATTGTTTTTTCATTGTTTTACTTAATTTTTAATCTTAGGCCTGGGCTTTTTTGATAAATTGTGTAAAAAACTTGAGTTAAAATTTAAATACAACAAAGTTAAAAATTCTTAAAATTTGTACAATGGGAAAAAGGGTGGATTTTAAAGGAAAAAAAAATTAAATTAAAGGATTCTATAAAAAATAGCCAATTTTTATTTTTCTTTTCCAATTTTAAAAAAGATTTTTTTGAGATAGTTTTCCAGAAAAAATACTAATGAATTGTGAAAGAACCAAAATACCCAATCAAAAAAAAGATTTTACAATATTTCAGTTTCAAAAAAATTTGCCCCTTGACTTTTCATAGGCCCTATGGGGCATGTTAATTTAACAGGGTTGAGAAAACCCTTTCATTTAAACGATTTTAAAAACCCCTTCTATAGTTTGTGTCTTTTTTTTCAATAAAAAAAAAATCGGCAAACGTAAATTAATCAAATTTTTTCCCCCCGAACCAAAATTTGCTTTTGGGGTAAGGTTTTAAATTTAATTAGCTATTGACTTTTGAAGGAACACTATAAAAAAAATCATTTTAAAACGAAAAAAGGGGGGCCAAGGGATCCCCTAGGCTCCCCTTTTTTAAACCCCTTTTTGAAAAAAATTGTTTATATAAACAATTTTGTTTCAGGGGATAAGGAACTTTCGAAATAATTTGAAAATTCCTTTTTTCTAAACCCTAAATTCTAGTTTTATTCAAAAAACAAGAATGCGGAAATAAATCAAAAGCCCTGCTCAAATTCACCCCTACACCAGTAACAACTTTTTTCTAATTTAAAAAGAATTAAAATTTAAAAGAATATTAACCCCAAAAAAATTTTAAGAAAAAGGTCTAAAAACCAAACTAAAATAAACGATTTTAAAACAAAAAAATTTTATTTGTTAAAAATGAGGACAAACCTTACTCATTGCATTCTTTCTCAGGTTTAAAATTTGGGGGTTTCTTTAAAAGGGGAAAATTGGATGGTTTTGACTTGAAAAAAATTTTAAAGAAATCAATTTGTTGTGATTCCTTTAAAAATGTTTATCTTTTTTTTTAAAGATAAACCTAAGAAATTTTCCCAAAAAGATTTTTTGAAATTTACCCAAATCCGTTAAAGGGTTTTTGATCAAAAATTTATTTTTTATCTAGTCTAAAATTTTCCGGGACAAAAAATTGTTAAATCCTTAAATTACATTTTTGCAGCTGTACAGGTTTATTTGTGTTTTTAAAGAATTTGTTGAAACATTTAAAAAGGGAAATTTCTTTTTTTGTAAAGCAAATTTTTGATTTTTTTTTTAAAATTACAAAAAAATCCCTTTTTATTTTTTTATTTTAAATTAATTTTCAAGGGAATTTTTACTTCATTAAAATTTTAATTTTTTTTAAATTGGGCATTTATTTTTTTGTTTTTTTTTTAACCAAATTTATTGGGCATTAAATAAAAAATTAAAATAACTGGAGTTATTATTTAAAAATTTTTTCAAGAAATTTGGTTTCCCCTTTATTTTTAAAAGAAATAATTTTCAAATTGAAAACAATATATTTTTAAAAAAAGGAAAAGCACTTTTAGATCCAAATTTTAAAATTTTATCAATCAATTTTTTTTAAACATTAAATAAATCTTTTTGAAAATAATTCTTTTTTTAATTTTAAATTTTTTCAACTATTCTTTTTTTGAAATTGTGTAAAAAAAAACTAATAAAAATCCTTAAAATAAAAATTTTTTGTTTTAACAAGGTCCAATAAAATTCTTTGTTGAAGTTAAAATATTAAAAAAATTTCTTGTTGGAGGCTATTATGTTTTTTAAGGTTTAAGACCAAAAGAATTTTAAAAAGTAATGAACTGTGGCTTTTGGTTCAAGATTAAAAATTTCAATTTCCCAGAGAGCAAAAACAAAATTTGGCTTAGTCTTATGTTAAAAAATATTTTTTTAAATTATTTTAAAAAAAAAAAATCAAATTGGGATTTTTTTAAATAAAAAAATAAAATCAATTTCTATTTTAAATCAAAAAAATAAATTAAAATAAAATTAATTTTTTGGTGATTGGGTACCGAAGTTTATTTGAGACCCTTAATAAAAACCCATTTGTAAAATACTAAAGAAAAACAGAGAGCTGGGGTTTTCAGTTAAAAATGGTAGTCATTTCGATTTGTTAGGGAAGAGATATGGGGTTCAATTTCATCCTTTGGCTAAAAAACAGACACACAAATGTGAAAAAATTCCACAAGCGTAGGCCCTTTTTTGCCCTTTTTGGGGTGCAAATTATAAAAGCCTTTTGAGGCAAAAACAAACTAGAAAAAGTAACAATTTGATACCATCATTCATTACCTCATTTGAAAAACCATTTTGGCTATTCTTGAAATGGGGTCTTTTTAACCCCTTTGAGGCCACGAAAAATTTTGACAAAAAGGTTTTTTAAGGAAAGTCCAAAAAACTCAAAAATCCATTGCTAAAAATCCGGGGTGAAAAACATTTTGTACCAATTTTCAAAAATATGTTTGTTTCTATTAACATATTTTAACAAATTGGTTTTTTGTTTTAAAATAAATTAGAACCCAAGGAAAAAAGTAACAATTAAACATTTAAATAAAAAAAATTTTTTTTAACACAAAAATATTAAAAAATTTTAAAAAAATAAAAACTTTTTTTGTTTTTTTAAACAAATAATACTAAAAAAAAAGAATTTTTTTAATTGGAAACCATTTTTTTTGAAACCTTATTTTTTCCAAACTTATAAATTCTTTTTTATATTAAAAAAACGAATTACACCGTTTTAATAAAAATTTAAACAACTAAAATTCACCAAAAATTTTTTGGGGGAAAATAACCTATTACCCTACTTAGGTTTACTTAATTTTCGGAATTATAGGGATATTTTGTTTAAACATCACAAAAATATCAATTCAAATAGTCAAAGGGAATTTTATAAATCAACCTGATTTAAAAGTCTGACCTTTTATTGTTTCTAATTTCTTCACCCCCAAACAAAAACAATCACCATTAAAAAAAACTAAATTATAATAAAAAGTAAAAAAAAAATAAAAAAGGGATTTTATAAAACAAAATAAAAAAATAACAAAACAAACAAAAAAAATAAACAAAATAAAATATTGTGGTATTTTTTGGGGGAGTTAAGTACTTTAAAAACACAACTTTCCGACGGGTTTTCCCGGTTGTTATTAGTTCTGGGGGGGTTTTTTTTTAAAAAGGTTTCAAAATGGTAGAAGAAAAAAAAAGTTCGTTCACCCCTGAAAATAACCCAACATGTTTTTAACTAAACCCGGTATAGTGCAATTTGGCTTTTTAAAATGGCCCCCTGATTTCAAATCAATGTCATACTACCCCCCTTCCATTTTTACATTATTTGGGTCATTTTTCGCCCCAATTTTGGACAAAGGGTTAAGAATAAATAAATAAAAATCAAGACACAATTCCGACACATCAATAACTTCATATTTTAAATAATCCTTGAGTAAAATTGAAGAGCCTCCATGAATGTGAGAGGTTTGCGATAATAAGAGGAAGCCAGTGTGAAACTATCAGGAACATACAATGAAATTTCCTCCTGCTCAAGCCAATGTTCATTAAGGAACAAAACATTAATGGCATGATGCTTCAAAATTATTTCTAAATGACCAATTTCGCTGCTTAGTGATCTGATATTTAATGTTAATACCTTTAATTTGGTTGAAACTGACTTGTTAAATGTTGTAGGCTGTTGATACTTTACCTCATTTCCTATCTCAGATTGATTAAATACATTTCTTATGTTACTTACATAATCAGTGTCAACCAAATTACTTATTATATGAATTACAAGAAACTAGTGGTAGTTAATCTATTATTTTTTATGTCTTCGGACTGGAATCCACAAATCCTTGGTTTTTCTTGGATTGTGTGGTTCAGGTCTGGTGTGGATAAAAGCTACAAATTACATACAAAATAATCATATAGTTGTAATAATATGATTATTTTGATTAATTATATGACGATTTGTCAGGGTAGAGGTTTTCTTGCAATCTCTGCCAGTCGAGAGATAGCCCATCCATGAAATGGTGTTTGGTTCAAAATTGAGGAATTTACAAATTCACCACTGACAGTTGCGCTGATTTCGGATGATTTCCTTTTCATAGGTTGGTTGGTAGTTACTGTGAGCTGTAGAGTCCATATTGAAATTGAAGGTGACGTGTAATGCAACAGCAGTACACAAAATATCTTTACCACTTTTGTTCATGTGTAGACCACGGTGTGTAAAATTTTAACGTGTTAAAAGATTGTTGATTGGAATAAAAGATACAACCTTATTTTTTAGTACTATATTGTAAATTTGTTTATTAATGTTTAATATATTTTTATTCCATTCTGCTTGATCAAATCTGTAAGGAATTGATATCAAAATGATATTTGTATGTTGCAATTTCATAATTAAGTCTTGTATAAGGATGTGGACATGTATAATACTCTCCATTGCTAATAAGACATGTATCCCACAGACATTCCTATTTCTTTGTGTTGTCCCATGTACATCTGTAATGCTTGGATGTGACTTGAGGCCTAAATATTCACTGAGTTTATTTGCAACATTTTGAGTTGAAATACAATTGGAGTTATGCAACGAGCATACTGGTAAAACCTAGACTGGGATTTATTAAATACAAGTAAACTCCAGTGAGTCCCACTGTCAGTTATGTCTCCATTGGAGTTATTTATAGTCATAAGAATAATTTCTTTTTCAGAAACGTGTAGAGGGTCCAGAACACCTGTGTAATCATTCAATAATTGTACTGCCTGACAGACAGACGGATTCAATATGGCGTCTGAGCTAATTACTCTATTATTTAGAATACAAGATACATTTGGATTGCATCATCAGAGATTTTACTCTGAACAGCTTCTGGTATCTAGCAGATCAGAGCAAAATTGTTTCATCTGGGCAAAGTCTAACTCTAATTATTTAACATGTTCTTGAAATTTAAATTTTCGTTTTCCTTTAACAATAGACTGTATTTTAAATTGTTTAGTTCATTTTCCAGCAATTTGTTTTTTCTTCCAGCATATTGATATTTTCAGGCTTAATGTATTGACTAGCTACAGTATGTTATTATTTTTAATGTGAGTGACGTTAGATAATTTAGGAGACTGTTTTTTATTCATTTTTAACTTCGATCTGGTTTGTATTGCAGGACTAATACAATAATAATTCCCTGGTCCTTCAATATTGTTAGATGTGTTCTTTTTATACACAAATATAATTTTATTATGTTCTCTTTTAAAAGGACACTGTACAATTAATTAATATTGCCCAGCTGTCAAAAAATTACTTAAATTTATCTATTTGTTAAACTATTTTATTGTTGTTACTATTATTTTTATTATTATTTTTTGTTGTTACTATTTTCAAGTTTTGGTAGCAAAAAGAAAATCTCTCTCAGTGGGGTTTGAACAAAGTCCTCAGAATTATTGAGCAGAGTTTAAGTTGACAGTCAGTGACCTTGACCTCTAGGCTAGCAGCTGATAATGCAGTGACTTGATGTGGAGTGACTTTGCTTGCTCAATTCATTTTTTAATTACATTCACAATAATTAATTATTTTATTTATATCACAAACAAGCTTTATTTTTGTGTTATTAGTGTTTTTTAAATCACAGGTTCAGTAGGTAATGGAATGAAAGCAGCAAATCTTCTTTGATTATAACAAATAATTATAAACATATATTAAAGTACATACAGTTGAACTGCACTGTCTCTGATTGGTTTGATAGTTTAAGATGATTATATTCAAATTTGTTTGCAAACTGAACTGAAGAACTGATCTTCCATATTTAGCCTAATCTACATACATATGTAAGCAATATTTTAATATAATATCACTACATAATAATAAAAATAAGCACTAAAATTGATAATGATCAATAAAAACAAAAATAACTATGCAAAATAATATGTAAATCCTAACCAACAACAAAGCACAGGGCCATAAGTGATAACAGTGAAAAATGACAAATGAAAACAACACAGATTGTTGACAGCTGTCAGCTCTTTTATCGTCTGTTATACACTTTTTCTTCTTCCAAAGGCAATGGAATTGAATGATCTTACTATTCAATTCCTTTCAACTTTATTCATCGGTAAAATACGTGTTGGTGATATTTCGTCACCATGGCACTTTTCACTCATAAATATGGTGATGATATTTCACCACCATGGCACTAAAAGGGTTAAGGTACCACTAAGTAATCAACTCTAGACACCCTCCAACCACCAATGTATATAAGTTAAAGCATTACTGTACATACCTTCAGTACAGCGCAAGCCAATTTTCAACCCACGACTTTTACTGTAGAAGGTAAACCAAAATGAGATATATATGTATCATACAGTACTTGTAGTCGAGAGTAAAAAATGCCAGTAAACATAATATTTAATTTCTTATAATACTTAAAGCAAGTTTTGCTATTGGTATGACCTGTCACTGATTGTTGCTGAAATAATATTTTCATATACCAACAGCAGTTTTTTATTATTGACTTGTAGTATTAGATAATAATGCCATATTACGAAAAAAACTCAAGATTTATATGGTCAATATATCAGATATAAGAGATGTAGTCTTTTGTTATGATTTATTACAGTTTTCATGTATTAAATTCTATAGATGTAGTTCTGAGGATTCAGTCTGGGGAGACAATCTGGGCAGAAACTACAAAATTTATTGCTAGTTCACAAATGGTTCAACATTTATCTATATTTGACTGAATAGAGAAAATCTTTATATGTACTTATGTTTTTGTATAGCCCAACGACAGAGATGCACATAAGCGAACACCACTACATGTTGCTGCAGAGTCAGGTCATGAAGCGGTAGTAAGTGCACTACTACAAAATGGAGCAGAATTTGATGCTGTTGACTCAGAAGGAGACAATGCCTTACATGTAGCAATTAGAGAAGGTCATTTTGCTGTAGTCAGAACCTTACTCACAGAATCACGTTTGGATGCTGAAGCTATCAATCTCAAGGGTCGCAACCCTTTGCACACTCTGGCCCGATATGGCCGGGACAATTCTGCCACAATTTTTGAACTCTTCTTAGAATGCATGCCACAATACCCGTTGGACAAACCTGATTTGGAGGGCAACACAGGTGATTTTTTAACCTCAATTTAATTCTTTTAATTTTGCTCATTCCATATGATAGATGTACTGGGACTATAAGTGTCTCAGGCCCTGAAATCCCTGGATACACTCAAAATAGCTCTAATTTTTAAACAGGTCACCAATGTCCCTGCAAAGGCATAGAATTTCATCAAACATATTTATTTTTATAAAGTTAATCCACATTTAAGGGTGTTATACACCTTTAAAGGTATTTTTTGTTTATGGCTTTACTCTTATAATTACGATTTTTTGTGCTGATCAGACTTAATAAAATATTGCAACAAAATGTTATATCACTTTAATATGAAACAAAAGTAGATTACTGTATGTATGGAAATTTAACATTTTTGGGGGTTTTCTTAAAATTTATATTTTTTGCAAAGAAATTTCCTATTTTATTGGTCTTGAACTATAGGCTAGGACATGTACTGTAAACTTATGCATTACTGTAACTCTTGAGTTGAAAGTTTATCCTGAAAATAACACAAAATGTAATTTTTCTTATTTTTTAGTTGAAAAAGTTTGTTTTTTGTAATTCCATTACTCAATATACTGCCTTTAAAATGCATGATATTTTAGATAATACTGTAAAAAATAACATCAAACAATTTTAGCCTCCTAGATTAATTCAGTCTTGAGATATAACAATTGTTGTTGTTGAAAACAGGCAAAATAATTCTTACTTGCAGTAAAAAGCCTGCAAAGTAAGCCGAGTTGCTATGTTACAATGTGTTTGCTCCAACACTATTGTAATCACTAAGTGATGGGTTACTATTATGCTTGTATTATATGGTAAATGTGCATTCCTTTTACAGTGTCTTCTTAGACTATAAAAGAATTACCTATTTAGGGAAAGATTATTACATTTGGCAATTTCTATGTATGGTACCGGTACAGCTTATGTTACTGGTTGACTGTTTGCCCAGAGAGATAAAGCACTTTTTATATATCTTTTTGATAGTGCAATCTTTGTATTCTTTATCCTTTCCATATTAGTACACTACTAACACATACAGCATTCATAAACAAACACTTCACACAGTAATAACAAACAGTACAGTTCACAGCATCAGCTGGTACGTCAATCACCAGCTGACTAAATCTCATAGAGGTAGAACAATTTTCTAAAATTGATGGTGATTACATAACCATAAAGCATATATAATACTATCAAACTAGTGTTATGATGATATTGTAACATACAAGGGTCATTTAAAAAAAAAAAACTGTTCTCTAATAGCGTAAGAGAAACTTTATTTATGGACATAAATGATATCACAAACTAAAATATGAACATTTTTTTCACTTTTCTGTATAGTCACCATTAACATTGACACTTAATTTTTAAGTTTTTAGTGAATTAAACAACATGTTGTAAGTAATTAGTGCAGTTCTCTAATTACTTACCACATTAACATCTTAACTGTAAGTAACACTATAATAAGAAACTTAAGAAGAATACTATCAACAAGCACATTTTTACTTTCAAGATAAATTATACAGAATACATAACTTAAAAAAAATCCATTACCAACATATAAAGTCACTGTATTTTATCAGTTTTTTCAAGCTTTATGATAATTCAACAAAATCATTAAGATAATAATAATAATTGATAAAGTAACTTTGTTTCATACAAAGTAATATATGGAAATAGAAACTGTGTCAGTTATTGGCAGTGCATGGCCAGCACATTCCATCATCAACGGCTCACGTTCACAGCTCCTAGACACAGACAACTGAACAATACCATATCATAATCTGAATTATCTCTGCCTTCAAATTGCTAATGCAATAATACGTGTGTGTATTGCATGTTGCCTGCTGATTCCACTGAAGGAACTGGACCTACAACTGCCTCTACTTTGACACTGTTATATAGCTCTCATTAATATAATTTCCATTTATTTTACTGACAATTAACTGCAGCCAAGTAGAAAATTTTATTTTAATTTTTTATTTTATGTATTAAGACTGATTTTATTTTAATTATAACCACCAGACTTAAGAATATTGACGTACAACCAGCCAAAATCATTAAAACTGATTACATTTTCATAATTGTTGACCCACCCATTAAAGACCTAACCGTAATGTCATAACGTCAAAATAAATCTTCTAAGTATTCATGTGGCGAATGTAACAATAGAGTAAAGTACTCTGCAGTCCAATGCACTGGTCCTTGTTATTTATGGTTCCATGGAGGCTGCGTAAATATCACTGACAAGTGCATGAAAAAACTAATGCCTGAGGAAATAAACTTATGGACTTGTAAAAACTGCAGTAACACCACCACAATCCAAGATAACAAACCAGAAAAGCCACCAGTAAATCTCAATGACTCCAAGTTAGAATTCAAAATGCTGAAGATGCAGACCTGGAAACATCTCTTTAATTGGCAGCTCTCCTAGCTGAAAACACTAAGCTTAGGGAAGATTTACATGAATTGACGCTAAAAAACTCTCAATTAGCCAGGTATATCAGCAGCAGCTCAAGTGAAAGTAAATATCAAGCACAAATTGATGAACTTGTAAACGAAAATGAAATCCTCAAAACCTGTATCACTTCTCTTACTGAAACTGTTAATCACGTTGAAAACCAACTCACATTGAATCACCAGGTGCTAAAGAGAAGCACCTGCAATCAGAACTTGAACAAATCTTTAATGAGTATGACAAAGAAAAAGAGCAAATAATCAGCAACTATGAAAAAGAAGTCTACGACTACAAGGAGTGATAAAACAATTAAAAATTAAAGATAAAACTGAGATAGACTCGAATAAATAGTCCCAATCATTAAACTCCTCAAGAAACTCAGAAACACAGGCAACTAGTGCAGATAACTAGAATTCAAAATGATGAAGATGCAGACCTGGAAACATCTCTTTAATTGGCAGCTCTCCTAGCTGAAAACACTAAGCTTAGGGAAGATTTACATGAATTGACGCTAAAAAACTCTCAATTAGCCAGGTATATCAGCAGCAGCTCAAGTTTGCTGGATTAACTTTCACTCCTGACATCTTTAATCAATTTTGCATTACCTCTGTCTCTGACATTGAGCAGAAAATTTCTTTGTCAAAAAATAGTCCTATTGATTTTTTGCAACAGAGCACTGTACCCCCAACACACTTTGAATTCAAAACAATTTCTATTGATCACGTCATAAATGCAGCTAAGAGGTTGAGTAGATCAGACAGCAATGATATATATAATATATCAAACAACCTTTTAAAAACTATTATAATTAGTATTGCTGAACCATTAACAAATTGTATCAATCTATGTATCAGGGAGGGATATTATCCAAATCAATTGAAAATATCACGTGTTTGTCCTGTCTATAAAAAGAGTTCTAAATACAAACCCGAAAATTATCGACCTATATCAGAAATTCCAATTATATCTAAATTGTTTGAAATGTTGGTATTTGATCAGATTAGTTCCTTCTTTGAGGAAAATAATATTCTAAGCAACTCACAATTCGGTTTTCGGAGCGGTAAATCTACGTCACACGCAATGGATAAACTCTTAAGAGAAATCAAAAAAGCTTTTGAAGATAAATGTTTTGCTCAGATCACATTTTGCGATCTGAACAAAGCTTTTGACTGTGTCAACCACTCTGATCTTCTATCTAAATTACAGTATTATGGCATTAATGGCTTAGCTCTAAATTTGTTTCAATCTTATTTAAATAATAGAAAACAAAAAGTTCTTGTTAATGGTCTGTGGTCACAAGAAGCTACAGTATCGTTTGGAGTACCACAAGGCTCAGTGCTTGGGCCTTTTTTATTCTTAATCTCTATAAATGACCTTCCATCATCTGTTCCGACACCCACTGTTCTATACGCGGACGATACAACTATTTTAAATATTAATAAAGACTTCAATGATGTTAAATTGTTAGCTAAGAGTACACTGACAACTGTTTCTGATTGGTTTAATTCCAATGGGTTCCTTTTAAATTAGGAAAAAACACAAAATGTGTTATTTAGTACCAAAAATACGGATGAAGATGATTCGTCAGATATCTCTTATTCCAATAGTGTGAAATTTCTTGGAATTTTCCTGGATAGGCACCTGACCTGGGATTGTCACGTAGAATATTTGAGTCGTAGGCTCTCAAGGGTAATTTTTCTATTGATGCGTCTACAATCCTGCATTGATTCTAACTATGTTAAAATTGCCTATTTTTCTTATTTCCAGTCAATTATTAGGTATGGTTTAATATATTGGGGTAATGCCAACAGAATTTCGGAAATGCTTATCTTACAAAAAAAGTTTTAAGAATAATTGACAAATCCCAAAACACAGATCATTGTAAGCCAATCTTCATTAAACTGCAATTACAGACAATTATTAATCTATACATATTTGATATAATTAACTATGTTTTTAATAATAAAGGTATACTACATCTTAATAATACAGTGCATAGTTATAATACAAGGCAAAAAAGTCAAGCAATTATTGGTTTTAATAGATTGAGTAAATCTATTAATAGTCACTCGGTTATTTGTTTGAGGATATATAATTGTTTTATACCTATAATTGAAAAGTGTACAGAGAAAACTTTTTTAACAAAGCTTTATACCTGGCTGTTGAATAATCCTTTTTATTCTATTGATGAGTTTTTCAACTTGAAAAACATTGATTTTTAACATTAATAATATATCTGTGTTTTAATAATTATGTTCTGTAGAGTTTACATTGACATTTTTGATTCTATTTGTGTATAGAAATAAGAAATTATTGATATATTTTTGGACTTAGCATGTATGCTGTACTATGACTTTGTCGATACTGTAATATGTAACATGGCAATAAACGATTGATTGATTGATTGATTGATACATGTAAACAGAACCCCTACTCTCCACTTCTCCTTCAACTAGCTGATCTGAAGTTTCAACAGGATCAAACTGAGCGCCAAATGATGACAATGCAAGAGCAATTAACCAAGCAAGGAAAACTGGAACAAACAAAGTCAGTTGTAAGGAAACAAGCAGCACCCTCCCCAGTTCCAATAACACCTGCACAGCAACACACTATCGACACTCCAGTGACCAAGGACATGTCTCACACCGATGGACCATCTTATTCTGAATCAGTTATGACTTCCAGAAGTAAACATACTCCCACGACTCTAAGAAAATATAATCCCATAAAGCATAGCGCAGTTCCATTTTTTTCACCAACAGCTATAACACAATTCTCTGAAAAATAACATAAAAATTGAAAAGAACACCTTCAGTGCAAAATTTAGAGAAAAAAGGAAACAACCAATCTGTGAATCAAACACACCAGAGAAGAGAGTATGTGAAACGTAATGGCGGCATTGACAGAGACTGGTAAGTAGTTGCTGACCTTGTATGGATGTCACATGACCGGAGGCGCGGGCACGATGCGCAATTGATTTTTACATTGAAAATGACCCTCCTATAATAAACTGAGCATTTTATTACTAATATTTTCTAATAAAGATACTTATTTATTTATTTGTTCATAAGACGCCGATCAATATACTAGTATATTGTTCATAAGATAAAAAAAAAAAAAACCAGAAAGGGCAGATTTCACCAGCACAACATGTAGGTTAACAAAAGAATAAATTAATTTTTCTATGTAAAAGAAAACTGTGGCACCCACAAACTATATATTCTCTTGTTCAGAAAAAACCGGAGAATTAGAAAAAATAATGTCAAATGTTGAATTTTGATGGTGTAGTAGAACCCTGTTAAGTCATTTTAAAAATTCAAACAAAACATTAAAATGTTATTCATGAGTGTACATTGTCCTTTTTTTGTAATAAACTAAAACGAATAGAAATAATGTTGTCAAGTGATATTATTAGTTCAAAATGGCTGAAGTCTGTAAATAGCCTCCCAGCTTTCAAACGATTATAGATAAGAAAATATCTCTTGGGTCGATCAATATTCTACTAGAAAATTAGATTTTCCAGCAATTTTTTTTTGTTTTCATTCACATCAGGAGACGTCCTTCGGAGGAAGTCTTGAAAATCTTAAATGGAAGCATAGTTTAAGTTGTACATCAAATTAAAGGACTTTGTCTGTAGAATACAATGTTGCAAACCGGACCTCAAACAGTTAAGGCGGTTCGGTCGGCATTAGGGAAAATGAATGCTACGCGCTTGCTGTACGTCTGACCAAACACCGACCCCGACCCCTCCCCTGGGATGGGTGGGGTATAATTGCAGGAAGTAATTGAAGCATGCTCCTGCAGGTGACTTTGGTCAGAAATAAAAAAAAAATTGTTTTGACCAAACAGCTCTAACTTTAGCCGAATTGGCGGTAGATCAAGTTTTGTACACCTTAATAAATGTCAACGTTAAATTTAAAGTACTGCATTATTTTACTGACTTGAGTTTAAATTAAACTTGTGAAATGTTGTCCATAAGTGGTCTGACAGTGTGACAATCGGTTTTAAAAGTTGGAAACTTTAATCTGGATGTATTGTTGAATAATATTTCGTGCTTCTTGTTCTGTCCGAAGTCTAGGTTCCACTACATCTGTAGGCTTAGTTTGATAGACTTTATTTTTAAGGTGTCCCCAGACAAAATAATCAAGTGGTGATAAGTCAGGAGACCAGGCAGGCCACTCTATTTCTCCATGTCTCCCAATCCACCTTTTTGGAAATAGAGTATTTAATTATTGTCTTACTTGTACACCATAATGTGGAGGTGCTCCATCTTGTTGGAAAACGATACTTTCCAATTGTTCGCCAACAATAGTTTGTAGGGTAGGATTGATGTTATTTTTGAGCAGAGCTAAGCAAGATTGTGCATTTGAATTGCCTTCAATAAAGAACGTCCAATAATTTGATTCTGTGCAGTACCTAGCCAAACATTTTATTCTCTGGATGATGTGTGTGGGTGTCACATGTTCAATGTGGGTTGACATTGTCCCTATAATTGTAATTATGTCTATTAAGGTGGTGCAGCCAACAAGTTTCAGAATTTTAATGAAAATATTCATTCGTCTATAGCTTCTTAATGTGTAAAGAGTATTTTTTAAATTTTCGGTCACTTATTTTTGTACTTAGAGGCTAATTTTACGACCACTAGAAGCCAAGAAAACGTCCTTTCAGGTAATATATAACAACTTTTTTTTGAAAAGTTAAAATTCTGAAATTTACTAAACATGAAAAACATTCCTGTTTACCACGTTTTTAAATATGAATTCAATACATTAACAGGTTTTTGGGAAATAAAACTGTAAAGTTCATACACAGTAAAAACTAGTATTAATTTTGGTACTTTTTTTGTTCCAACTAGGATAGAAATGATTAAACCTTATAAAAAAATTACAAATGCATATGTCACAAGGTACAATCAAACGAGGGAAACAATGGCGTGATTAGATTTTTTCATAGGCCTTTTAGTTTTGTAGTAAAAAGTCTTCAAACTCGGGTACACACAATTCTTGCGCCGACAGTAACATTCATCAAAGTGCCGAAGATTATTTTAAGTATCTTTTTTTTAATTTATTTATTGAAGTGACATTCATTATGTAACTATAAAAATCTTGTCAACATGAATTGTTGGTCACACACATTCATAAAACATACAAATAGCATTCAAAACACTCTGGTAATTTTTACGTTTCAAGAGGCTTTTATTTACAGAAAATTAAAAATAGAGTAGTAATGATCTATCTCTAAACATATTCTGTGATTTACTTATACCAAGTAATACTCATATATAGTAAAAAATATGACGCTATTTTATTGTAGAGAAAGGTTTTCACCTTATTTGTATATTTAGATGAATCCCTTAGGAAGTCATTAGGCAAACTCTATTTCACTCTTACAGTTAATTTATTGCATATTTGTTACTAAACAGTTTATATATACCAGTATAATTATAACAACTTTTTGCACCATCCTGCTTATAAAAAAATATTTTTCCTTACACAATAAATTTGAATGCAATGTTGCCCATTAAGTACTGCATGGTGATTGACTGATACTCTTCTTGTGTGGGGAAATTAATAAACGGTAGCAGACGACATATTATCAAGCATTATTTATAATACGAACATCATTAGCTGTGCGTTACTCCACAGTGCATAAGAGAACTAAAGTCAGCTGCCTTTTCAGGCAGTAGTATTTGTGGGAGGAGCAGATCTCTCTGTAAGGTTTCGGGTCAATTTGGGAATAACAGTAACTCGAGTATTGGGATTAACTTTTAACAATATTTTAGGTGGTGGTAAGGTTAATATTTGTGTCAATATATGCTTGCTCACGAGGTTCCACTTTACAATATACCCGTAGTCCTACAATTTTAATTTGCCAGAGTGAATCAACACTCGCCTCAACCGAGTAATACTAATACATAGTACAATTATATTGTCGTTAGTAAATACACCCGTTTGGTAACGAGTTACTGTTATCCCCTAGTTTAATACTGGGTGTTTAGTTGCCCCCTTTTTCCTGGTGCCCTACGCGGCCGTGTACTTTGCTTACCCTTTAAACTGGTCCTGCAGCCGTAGTATCTAGAGATTCTCCCACGCATTCACCTTAGCTTTCAGTGACTATATACTCTCCTCACTTGTTTTCTTAGCCATCTTATATCCAAGTTTGATTGTTTCCTATTTTTTACAAAATTATCTTCTGATTCAGTTGAAAAATTTTTGAAACAACTTGTAAAATGAAAAAAAATAGTTATATCAATAAAAATTAATTTGTTTTGCTTATGCCTAAATATGTTAATTAAATATTTGCACATTTTAAGAACTAATTCTGTTTAATCTGTAACTTTCCTATTCAACACAGTTTTCCTTGCCTTAGCTATGTATATACTACTGTATAATGTTGGCAAGTTTTGCTTTTATGAGAAATTGATTACAGTGTTAATCTATAAATAGCGTATGCCGATCCTTTCTACAGGCGCATGCAGGTGTGCGCTATGCCGATTCTTTATTTTTAGGACTCTAAACCAACTGGAAGCAAACTTTTTATGACGAACCATACTCTCTGAAAATTCTATCATCTGAAATGGGCTTGTTCATTAACTTCATATTATTAAAGCCTGTAGTGTATTTGGCTTTCATTTTTTCATGCAAAGAATCTTTTTAAAAAAATCATAGGTAGTTGTGGTATAATTTAATTAGTGTTACTAACAATTGTTGACAAAAATGAATTATCTAATTCAAAACCCACCAAACAATTAGTAGCGATATCAATACTTCTTAATTATTGTAGCAGATATGAGTAACATGCTACATACTTAAAAAAAGAGAGATGTAAAATTTTTGTTTCAGCTTTGATTCTTGCGTATACCAAAGGAAATGGAAATCTCTGCCGAGCTTTGGTGAAGGCCAGGGCATGTCTTGGAATAATGAACAAAGATGGTGTCACTATATTTAACTACCAAGTGGCCTCAAATTCAAAAACGTTACTTCGAAGGTATTCTATTTATTTGTACATGATAGTTATACCATTTTTTTCTCACACTACCTGGCTCTTGTCCTCGCTGAACTAATCAATATTGTTCTTTTCCCACATTGTTTGCACCAGACTCTTCTTATCTCACCTTGGATAGAAGAGACAGGTTGCAGCTTGCATTCCTTCCTGTTTACAAGTTTTCCACACAACCATTATTGTATTGATTATTATCAAACTTAAAAATAAATATATACGAGGTGTGACTAGAAAGAAACTGGATTAGTATTGCCGTAGCTATAGAACGAATGCAATAAGGCTGAATATCGTACAGCTGGTCACGTGACTACCCCTCCACCAACTACTTGAGTTTTCTTGCACTCATTCCGCCTGTAGAATCAGTTATAAGCATATAACTTTTGTCTCTGTGTCAGAAAAATTTTGAGTGTCCAGAAAGAACAGTTTGTAAACATTAAATTTCTTTACAAATTTGGAAAATCTGCAAATGAAACAACAAGTGTACGGTGATGATTGTTTTTCATGAAAGTTTTAAAATGAGCAAAGTGTGTTTGAAAATGGTTCCGAAGTGTTTCACTCCTGAACAGAAGGAATGCTGAAGAATGATTTGTTCTGACATCCTTGAAAACATCAAAAGTGATCCTACCTTCTTAGAAAAGGTCATTCATTACTTGTGATGAATCATGGTTTTTTACCTACGATCCTGAAACAAAGCGACAATTAATGCATTGGAAATCCCCTGCTTCTCTACAGCAAAAAAAGCATGAATGAAAAAAATCAAAATTCAAGGCCATGATAGCTTGTTTTTTGATATCAAAAGTATTGTGCACATTGATTGAGTACCAGAGGAGCAAATAATCAACCAAAATTACTACATAAGCGTCCAGACTACCCTATGTGAGCGAGTATGGAGAAAGCGGGTTGAATTGTGGAAAAATAAGTGATGAATCCTCCAACAGGACAATGCCCCGGCTCACAACACTCTCACAGTGAAGACGTTTTTGGCAAACAATTGGCAAACATTCCCATGTTAGACTATCTACCATACTCACCTGACTGCCCCATGTGACTTTTTTTGTCTCATGAAGTCAAGTCAGCATTGAAAGGAATGAGATTTGAGACTGTTGAAGCACGAACAGAAAAAGAGGCAGAAGTCATGAACAGGCTTACAGAAAATGATCTCCAGCAGTGCTACACCTAGTAGAAAACTCGCATGGAGCGATGTAGACAACGAGGAGGGGAGTACATTGAAGGAGATAACATCAAATTGTAAATATTTGTAAGTAAATTTTATTTTCAGCCTCAGTCCGGTTTTTTTCTAGCCACACCTCGTATTTGAGATATATTAAAAGGTAATATATAAGATGATAACCATTATTCCATTTTATCAATTAGTTTCCAATATTAAATAAACCTATTATAAGTTTTTATGTATGTCACATTTTTATCTTCTTCATTTTAAAATCCATTATCAGTATTTAGAATAGTATTTATTTAGTTATAGAAATATAAATTTATAAAACCAAAAAATATGGAAACAAAATTATTGTATTTTATCATATTTTCAATTAAATAAAATCTACATTACTGTCTATTCTGAGCAAGAAAATCTCCAACAATTTGATAGATTAAATACCTGCTAAAAATGGTATTGTTATCCTCCCATCATGCAATTATTGTTTGGCATGGGACTCTTCCCAGGTTTTATAGGAGGGATTCCCACCACATTTTCTAAATAGCCACAGTAGCGTTTTCTAATTTCTTACAAATCTTTCCCATCCACACTAAATGTCCACACTAATTATAAATAAAATTTACAATAATATATTCAGCACCTGACATTGCTTGAATTTGAGCAATGAGCTTGTGAAGTGTGTACTGTACCTTCTGTAATTTGAGCAATGAGCTTGTGAAGTGTGTACCTTCTGTAATTTAAGCAATGAGCTTGTGAAGTGTGTACCTTCTGTAATTTGAGCAATGAGCTTGTGAAGTGTGTACCTTCTGTAATTTGAGCAATGAGCTTGTGAGGTGTGTACCTTCTGTAATTTAAGCAATGAGCTTGTGAAGTGTGTACCTTCTGTAATTTAAGCAATGAGCTTGTGAAGTGTGTACCTTCTGTAATTTGAGCAATGAACTTGTGAAGTGTACACCTTCTGTAATTTGAGCAATGAGCTTGTGAAGTGTGTACCTTCTGTAATTTGAGCAATGAGCTTGTGAAGTGTGAACCTTCTGTAATTTGAGCAATGAGCTTGTGAAGTGTGTACCTTCTGTAATTTAAGCAATGAGCTTGTGAAGTGTGTACCTTCTGTAATTTAAGCAATGAGCTTGTGAAGTGTGTACCTTCTGTAATTTGAGCAATGAGCTTGTGAAGTGTGTACCTTCTGTAATTTGAGCAATGAGCTTGTGAAGTGTGTACCTTTTGTAATTTAAGCAATGAGCTTGTGAAGTGTGTACCTTCTGTAATTTGAGCAATGAGCTTGTGAAGTGTGTACCTTCTGTAATTTAAGCAATGAGCTTGTGAAGTGTGTACCTTCTGTAATTTGAGCAATGAGCTTGTGAAGTGTGTACCTTCTGTAATTTGAGCAATGAGCTTGTGAAGTGTGTACCTTTTGTAATTTAAGCAATGAGCTTGTGAAGTGTGTACCTTCTGTAATTTGAGCAATGAGCTTGTGAAGTGTGTACCTTCTGTAATTTGAGCAATGAGCTTGTGAAGTGTGTACCTTCTGTAATTTAAGCAATGAGCTTGTGAAGTGTGTATCTTCTGTAATTTGAGCAATGAGCTTGTGAAGTGTGTACCTTCTGTAATTTAAGCAATGAGCTTGTGAAGTGTGTACCTTTTGTAATTTAAGCAATGAGCTTGTGAAGTGTGTACCTTCTGTAATTTGAGCAATGAGCTTGTGAAGTGTGTACCTTCTGTAATTTAAGCAATGAGCTTGTGAAGTGTGTACCTTCTGTAATTTGAGCAATGAGCTTGTGAAGTGTGTACCTTCTGTAATTTGAGTAATGAGCTTGTGAAGTGTGTACCTTCTGTATTTTTTCAATGCGATGCTACACTTGTTATATTTATTGTTTTTATCACCTATTAACTTGACATCATCATTACTGAGAAGCTTAACTGGATATATGGTGTCAATTGTCCACTTATAAAACTATGCGAGTTGCTACAATTCAATAAATGAATAATTAAAACACCAAACCACATAATTAACATAAGAATAACAGCGGTTATACACTGTTGTAGTCACTCTCAATATATTCTCCAAGTGAGTAAGAAGTCTTCAGCCAGCAACCATTTCTTCAATCTTGCTTTAAATGGGAAAACGTCCAGCTGTCTACTAATCTCAGACTAATGATTCTAACCATGGAAATTATTGGATAAACAAATAGTATCTAATTCAGAAAAACATTCCCTTCTCTGTGATATGACATTCACTCACAAACCAAAAACTGTCACCCATACAAATTTGGAAATTTTAGTATTTTTGGCTAGATTCACATCTTGGTGGCAGACGTACTACGTAGAACTGTTGTTATGCTTTGGAAATATTTATAATACATACAGTAACTATAGTATTAAAGTCAACTGTCGTATTCTGAAATAATATTTGATGTAGACTGAAAATACTGTGTATAATTTATGTTTCATTCATAATAAGGTTGAAGAGACTGTTTGAATTAGTTAAAGGCCAATAGTAGAGTGAGGAATATTTTCCAATGGAATTGGTATATACACATGCACTTAAATATTTAGTACTGCCCATTTTTCTTATAAGGTTTTGTTACCTTTCTAAATCTTAGTGTGTCTCCTGTTGATATGATGGTTAGTGCCCCTCCCACCTTCTCTATATCTGACAGTAGACTGGACTTCCTAACTTCCTACTTGCATTATTTCTTTCAATGTTGGCATGATCCACTCAATTATACACTCAACAAAATTAACTTTTATATTCACCTGCGTTGTATGGCACTATATTGTTAATCAATAATGACACATCACCTGGCATACACAACCCTGCCACTGCAACATTGACTAGAACCATTAACTATCGCAAGACCAATGACATAGCAGATGGCATACACAACACTGCCATTGCAGCATTGACTAGAACCATTAACTATCGCAAGACCAATGACATAGCAGATGGCATACACAACACTGCCATTGCAGCATTGACTAGAACCATTAACTATCGCAAGACCAATGACATAGCAGATGGCATACACAACCCTGCCACTGCAACATTGACTAGAACCATTAACTATCGCAAGACCAATGACATAGCAGATGGCATACACAACACTGCCACTGCATTATTGACTAGAACCATTAACTATCGCAAGACCAATGACATAGCAGATGGCATACACAACACTGCCACTGCATTATTGACTAGAACCATTAACTATCGCAAGACCAATGACATAGCAGATGGCATACACAACCCTGCCACTGCAATATTGACTAGAACCATTAACTATCGCAAGACCAATGACATAGCAGATGGCATACACAACACTGCCACTGCATTATTGACTAGAACCATTAACTATCGCAAGACCAATGACATAGCAGATGGCATACACAACCCTGCCACTGCAACATTGACTAGAACCATTAACTATCGCAAGACCAATGACATAGCAGATGGCATACACAACACTGCCTCTGCAACATTGACTAGAACCATTAACTATCGCAAGACCAATGACATAGCAGATGGCATACACAACCCTGCCACTGCAACATTGACTAGAACCATTAACTATCGCAAGACCAATGACATAGCAGATGGCATACACAACCCTGCCACTGCAACATTGACTAGAACCATTAACTATCGCAAGACCAATGACATAGCAGATGGCATACACAACCCTGCCACTGCAACATTGACTAGAACCATTAACTATCGCAAGACCAATGACATAGCAGATGGCATACACAACCCTGCCACTGCAACATTGACTAGAACCATTAACTATCGCAAGACCAATGACATAGCA
This sequence comes from Stictocephala bisonia, assembly GCA_035578905.1. NCBI lineage: Eukaryota > Metazoa > Arthropoda > Insecta > Hemiptera > Membracidae > Stictocephala > Stictocephala bisonia. The sequence goes on along the minus strand of JAQJVL010000982.1, from coordinate 33,304 downwards.
GATGGCATACACAACCCTGCCACTGCAACATTGACTAGAACCATTAACTATCGCAAGACCAATGACATAGCAGATGGCATACACAACCCTGCCACTGCAACATTGACTAGAACCATTAACTATCGCAAGACCAATGACATAGCAGATGGCATACACAACACTGCCACTGCATTATTGACTAGAACCATTAACTATCGCAAGACCAATGACATAGCAGATGGCATACACAACACTGCCATTGCAGCATTGACTAGAACCATTAACTATCGCAAGACCAATGACATAGCAGATGGCATACACAACCCTGCCACTGCATTATTGACTAGAACCATTAACTATCGCAAGACCAATGACACAGCAGATGGCATACACAACACTGCCACTGCATTATTGACTAGAACCATTAACTATCGCAAGACCAATGACACAGCAGATGGCATACACAACACTGCCACTGCATTATTGACTAGAACCATTAACTATCGCAAGACCAATGACATAGCAGATGGCATACACAACACTGCCACTGCAGCATTGACTAGAACCATTAACTATCGCAAGACCAATGACACAGCAGATGGCATACACAACACTGCCACTGCATTATTGACTAGAACCATTAACTATCGCAAGACCAATGACACATCACCTGGCATACACAACCCTGCCACTGCAACATTGACTAAAACCATTAACTATCGCAAGACCAATGACATAGCAGATGGCATACACAACACTGCCACTGCATTATTGACTAGAACCATTAACTATCGCAAGACCAATGACACAGCAGATGGCATACACAACACTGCCACTGCATTATTGACTAGAACCATTAACTATCGCAAGACCAATGACACATCACCTGGCATACACAACCCTGCCACTGCAACATTGACTAGAACCATTAACTATCGCAAGACCAATGACATAGCAGATGGCATACACAACACTGCCACTGCATTATTGACTAGAACCATTAACTATCGCAAGACCAATGACACAGCAGATGGCATACACAACACTGCCACTGCATTATTGACTAGAACCATTAACTATCGCAAGACCAATGACACATCACCTGGCATACACAACCCTGCCACTGCAACATTGACTAAAACCATTAACTATCGCAAGCCCAATGACATAGCAGATGGCATACACAACCCTGCCACTGCAACATTGACTAGAACCATTAACTATCGCAAGACCAATGACATAGCAGATGGCATACACAACCCTGCCACTGCAGCATTGACTAGAACCATTAACTATCGCAAGCCCAATGACATAGCAAGTGGCATACACAACCCTGCCACTGCAACATTGACTAGAACCATTAACTATCGCAAGCCCAATGACATAGCAAGTGGCATACACAACCCTGCCACTGCAACATTGACTAGAACCATTAACTATCGCAAGCCCAATGACATAGCAAGTGGCATACACAACCCTGCCACTGCAACATTGACTAGAACCATTAACTATCGCAAGACCAATGACATAGCAGATGGCATACACAACACTGCCATTGCAGCATTGACTAAAACCATTAACTATTGCAAGACCAGTGAAACAGCAGATGGCATACACAACACTGCCATTGCAGCATTGACTAGAACCATTAACTATCGCAAGACCAATGACATAGCAAGTGGCATACACAACCCTGCCACTGCAACATTGACTAGAACCATTAACTATCGCAAGACCAATGACATAGCAGATGGCATACACAACCCTGCCACTGCAGCATTGACTAGAACCATTAACTATCGCAAGACCAATGACATAGCAGATGGCATACACAACACTGCCACTGCAACATTGACTAGAACCATTAACTATCGCAAGACCAATGACATAGCAGATGGCATACACAACCCTGCCACTGCAACATTGACTAGAACCATTAACTATCGCAAGACCAATGACATAGCAGATGGCATACACAACACTGCCATTGCAGCATTGACTAGAACCATTAACTATTGCAAGACCAATGACACAGCAGATGGCATACACAACACTGCCACTGCAGCATTGACTAGAACCATTAACTATCGCAAGACCAATGACACAGCAGATGGCATACACAACACTGCCACTGCAGCATTGACTAGAACCATTAACTATCGCAAGACCAATGACACAGCAGATGGCATACACAACACTGCCATTGCAGCATTGACTAGAACCATTAACTATCGCAAGACCAATGACATAGCAGATGGCATACACAACCCTGCCACTGCAACATTGACTAGAACCATTAACTATCGCAAGACCAACGACATAGCAGATGGCATACACAAGACTGCCATTGCAACATTGACTAGAACCATTAACTATCGCAAGACCAATGACATAGCAGATGGCATACACAACACTGCCATTGCAGCATTGACTAGAACCATTAACTATTGCAAGACCAATGACACAGCAGATGGCATACACAACACTGCCACTGCAGCTGATTAGAACCATTAACTATTGCAAGACCAATGACACAGCAGATGGCATACACAACACTGCCACTGCAGCATTGACTAGAACCATTAACTATTGCAAGACCAGTGACTCAGTCATGAACCCCTTTAAGACAATACAAATTTATTTTAGCAGAAAAAAGATGACATCTCTGACTTTCCCAACATAATTACACAAACTACCACAAAGTTCCTTGGCATTACCATAGACAAAGACCTTACGTGGAATGAACATGTATGTCTGCAAAAAAATGAGCTCCGGGGTCTATTTGATAAGGCGTATGAAATGGAAATCAAGAAACAGCCAAGCTGGCATACTATGTCCTTGTAGACTACTATATGAGATATGGACTTATTGGATGGGGTGGTTCATCGGCTGGCAACCTAAATAGAGTTCTAACAATCAAAAAAAGGCCATAAGGACACTTGCTGACCTTTACCAGCGAGATCGTTGTAAGGTTGTGATTGTTCCGTCTTGCAACTCAATTTATTTATTCATTCATAAGATGCCGATCGTCAAAATATGGGCGAATATCGATTTCGAATGAGTGTAGATGAGCGAATGTAGTCATTGTTTTACAAACTAAGGTCGACTATTCCTTAGAAAGTGTCATTAATTAATAGCCTAATGACAAATGAACAGCCGGTGGTTATCAGCTGATCCTTCTCAAAATGTATTGACTCTGATTGGGATCGAACTGAGAACCTTTAGCACATGAAGCTGGGATTGAACCAACTACGCTACCGACCAATGCGCTCTATGTTCTTGTTTGAGGCCTCTCCTGTTAAACTATTTATTACTTTCCACTGTTGTGATATGTTTCCACTGCAACTTTCAATTTTCTTACATAAAAATTATTTTTTGTGAAAAAAATTTGATTGTCAAGGTCAGAGCGAAATTTATTAAAGTAGTTTTTTAGAGTGATGTCACCTTGGAGGTTAGCTTATGGCTGTAGTAACAGGAATAATGGCGTTGAGATATCATTCCAAGGTAAAAACAACTTAATTACAAATAAAATGTTCATTTATTATTTTTTTTTTCATGTTCAGGTAGAAAAAGATTTCTAAATTTAAAAGTAGGCCTATAACATCCTAGATTTTGAGTTGTTGGTTTATTTCTAATTAATAGGTAGTATGGGGCGCAGACCCAAAAACATTGTCACATTTTTGCAGAAGATAAATTTGGACAGCTGCATTTGTTAATACAACAAATGTTCGATGAGTTATTAAAATGGCTGAGTAACGCAGTAATCTTTTTTTAATGCCATGAACGCACTTTCAATATTATTTCTCTTTTTCCATGATTTTTCTTTATATATAATAGACGACTCTTCAAATTTATATCATCCTTGTTATTAATAGCATGTTCAACTAATTTTGATTGTTCATTATTTTCAGTTTTAAAATTATATATATACGTTCCTGAATATAATATATAATTTTAAAACTTAAAACACTGAACAATCAAAATGAACATGCTATTAATAATAAGGATGATATACAATTTAAAGAGTCGTCTATTATATATGAAGAAAAATCATGGAAAAAGAGAAATAAAATTGAAAGTGCGTTCATAGCATTAAAAAAAGATGACTGCGTTTCTCAGCCATCTGTTAATTTTAATAATATATTTTTACCTATAGTTAGAAATGAACTAGAAAACAACTTAAATAATTAAAAACCTTGTTTTTAAATTTTAACAACTTATCCATCAATGTTATTTAATATTTACTAGTTCTATATTTTTTAACATATGTTTTATATTTTTGTACAATTTGGTTATTATGATCTGAAGATTTCGTAACTGGCAAAAATGCATTAATAAAAAATTAAAAATTGTGGAATTATTAAAAATGTTTAATTTAAATTTAAGGTCATCTATTTCTCAGAAAGAGCTATTTATTAATAGCAAAATATCCAGGGTAACTAAGGGACCTATAGCTTTATGTGGAACCCGAACCACTTAATATCTCAATGCACATTAATTGGCTTTGGGATGTCAATAATGTCAGCCCAACTATAATGTTCCCATAATTTTGTAATTAGTGGTTGGTTCAAGTTCGGCCACCTTTTTTTGTGATTTGGGAGAATGCTCAATAAGGGGTTTTCATTAAGAGATCTTAAAAGAATTTTTCTGTAAGAACACTTTGTATTTTGAAGCATATGCTGATCTATTGATTTAACAATGGAGTTACATTAGGTGGAAGGAAATTTGCTTAATTTTCCCACCAAATAAATAATTTTCCGACCCGTGCACTGTGCAGTCATCTATGACAAGCAAAGCCATACAAGGTAAATTCTTTTCTTTGTTAAATTTTGACTACTGTAGAGACAAAATAATTATGATGCCCTCCTTAAAGCCGCTCGAGGCTAAGTTTAGCCTCGCGAACTTTAATTCAGTAGTTTCTATTTTGTGAAAATAATGAGGCTGCGTAGTAAAAAATAAATATAACGAAAATTATTTTTCCATGATTGTAAATTTATTGTATCCTTGGCTGTAAATCAACCTGTGTACACCTTTTATATACAGTGTGTCCACATAAGAACTTCGGAATATTAAAGAAATCATATTTTGTAAGTAATTAAATCTAGCTAAATGTATTTAATTCCTCTTAAAAGAGTCACTCATCAACTTTTACCCATACTGTTTTGAGTATATTTCTTCAATATTTTGCCACCCTGCTCTCCCCCCCCTCTTCGGACGGCACTGTGTGAACCTGACATGTTTATGTTCAGCAGTCCATTGCTAGTTATTTAACACGTTCGCTGCGGCGGAACCTGGGCTTACCTTGTACCTATGCTGAAATTTTCTTTTGCAATTTTGTTATTTATTTTGATTGGAAAAGAATTTTTTTAGGGGGGAAAATATCAATGCTTTTTAGGTGATAATATGACCTCATAAATTCTGGGACCCTATGGAGTCCCGCAGCACCGCTAAAGAGTCCCACTGTAAGGAAAGTTTTACTTATGGTTAATTATTGTCATATATCAGAAATAATAATGAAATATATTAGTTATAAAAAAAAAAATTAATTCTTATCAGCTGATATTATAACACGACGTAACTTCCGGAACCCTGTGGGGTCCCGCAGCACCACTAAAGAGTCCCATCCAAGTCATCTCACTCGACACCGGAAGTACCCTCAGAGTAGTCAACAACATCGTCCACAGTCACATTTACACTAATATCTATGTATCTAGATGTCCTAGCCACTACTATATACAAATAAAACATTAAAACTATCACTAACACTATTCACTAACATAACAAAACTAATCAATTCTGAACAGGCTTCGGTAATCGAACTGAGAAATTATACAGCAAAAGACGCATACGTACACAACGACCACACTGTGAGAACTACAGCCAACTTAATCAATAACAGCAGTAAAAATCCCAACATGAAACGAAGAGGGGCATAGAGGCCCGAAAGGTGCCTGCCGTGTCCGAGAGACAGCTGGCTGGGCACCGACAGGCCGCCTCCTCCTCCTCCTGAAGAAAATGCCAGTGGCATTGAAAATGTGTGAGATTATGTGTTTATTTTGTTTATGTTACTACTACTCTGGTGTTAGTTAACTTGTCTTCTAAGGTAAGTTTGCTGATGTCCTATCTCTCCAATATACTAACTGATAGTATTTATAAATGAACGTGTTTGTAATTGTGTGGACCTGACCTGTTTATGTTCAGCAGTCCCTTGTGACCTTAGGTGGGTGGGTGGGTCATCACTACTTTACGTGTGTCTTCCAAAGACTTCCGTAATAGAAGATGAAATTTTATACCGCAGCACACGGCAGCAAGAGGAACTATCGCTCGCGCATGCGTGGAAGTCGGGGAGGGGGTTGACGTGACGGAGTCGTCCTGTTGGAGTGATGGTTCGAGCGTCGCCAGGAGGGACGTCACGCCGCGTCGCATCCCAGGAACCGGATCGGATGAGTACCTTATTTGTAGTTTAAGTTTTTGGGCCGAATTTTTCAATATGTCTCGTTTAGGCTAAGCAATCAGGAAGGGGGGGGGAGTAGAACCATAATGTAGAATTCAATTACCGAAATCTTAAATGAAGGAAGTACATAATTAGAGGGCATGAGGGGATCGCAGCCAACCAATTAATTTGAACACTTCATAATTAAATTATCCTTTTTTCCATTAATAGATTTAGAGCTGATCAAAGCTGGTTGTGATTAATAGGGAATCCGACGAATAGCACTCATGCGGCCGACGCTTTGACCAACCCATGCGCTTCTAAATTGTGCGGAGAACAGGGGTCAAATAATCGCATTTTTTACCACGGCCTCAGCTCAATTCAAACAATTTTCCAACCCATCTGCCCCATCCCCCACACTTTATGGCGACAACCTTAATTCTGGGAAATATACAATACTATATGCAAGCGCGATGCACGGTGCTTCCAACTCCGTCAATTCACCGCCGTAGACTCCTTCACCTGTCACCCACACCTATTCTGGCTGCTAGATGACTATAGAAATAGATAAAACACGGAAAACACTGTGTAGTGTGTTTTGACTATCTATTTTTGATTGCCAAGGAATAAGTTACATAACTTCTGTTCTATTTTGAGCTACCTTTTTAAAAATTTCAGTAAAAAATAAATTGTCATCACTGATACTCCACTAAATGGATTAAGGATTAAGTTGGTATTGACCCACCCCCCACCCTTACACGTACATTGGTATTGACCTACCTGCCCACCCATACACATACCGTGATACTGACCCACCTGCCCACCAATATACGTATATTGTTATTGACCCACCCATACTCGTACATTGGTATTGTGTTTATCTTGATACTTAAATAACTGATTCGTAGTTATTTAAGTATCAGGGGATATACCATCACTGACTAATAGTATTTATAAATGAACATATTTGTGATTGTGTGGACCTGACATGTTCGTTCAGAAGTCCCTTGTTACGAGGGTCGTCCAGAAAGTAAAGAACGTTTTGGTATAACAAATTATAAGCAAAAGATAACAACACAGAACTTTATTTACATACTCACAGTAACCTAGCCTACTTCTCAATGTAGTTGCCTTGGTTGTCAAGGCATTTATTGTACCGAGGAATCAGTTTTTCAATGCCGGTGTTATACTCTTCAGCCGCCTAAGATCTGAGCCATGATGTCACTTCTTCTTTCAGTTCTTCATCGTTTCCAAACTTCTTCCCACCCAAGAATGTTTTCAGTTTCGGGAACAGATGGTAATCTGAAGGCGCAAGGTCCGGACTATAGGGAGGGTGTCCAACAATTTCCCACTTTAGACCTTGAAGTTCTTGTTGGGTTCGTACCGATGCATGGGGCCGAGCATTGTCGTGGATCAAAAACACTTTTTTTGACAACATGCCACGTCTTTTGTTCTGTATTGTACGTCTGAGTCTTTGAAGGATTTCGCAATAGGCTTCTGAATCCATAGTGATGCCACTCCATGGATTGTCACTTTGTTTCCGGAGTTTTGTACGAAACCCAAGTTTCATCTCCGGTCACAATACGATCGAGAAATTGTTCACCATCACTATCATATCGAGTAAGAAGTTCAAGGGCTGCTCCCATTCGTTTAGTCTTGTGGACTTCCGTGAGAAACTTTGGAACCCACCGAGCGCACATTTTTTTATACCCAAGATGCTCAGTCACAGTTTCATGTAAGAGGGATCGAGAAACGTCTGGAATAGCGTCTTTTAAAGTGGTTAAAGTGAATCGCCGGTTTTCCTGAATTTTGTCGTCAACTTTTTTCTTCAATTCCTCAGTCACAAGTGATAGCCTCTATATCCGTTCTTCATCGTGCACATTGGTTCTTCCTTAGTTGAACATAATGCACCATTTCCTCACTGAAGATTCGTTCATTACACCATAAACAGTGTTTATTTGCCTATAAATTTTGATAGGCAGAACATTTGAGCATTCAAAAACCGAATGACACTGCGCACTTCGCATTTGGCGGGATTTTCAATGGGTGCTGCCATTTTGAAAGTTTATAGAGCAAAGACGCGTGACCGCACAGGAACAAAACTTGGCTACACTGACCGGATAGCCAGAGGTAACTAGCGTGTACGCAGTCGCAGTGGTGGGGGATCAGCGCCGCACGTGATGCACAATCGTTCTTTACTTTCTGGACGACCCTCGTAGTTATTTAAGTATCAGGGGATATACTATCACTGACTGATAGTATTTATAAATGAATATGTTTGTATTTGTGTGGACATGACATGTTTGCTCAGCAGTCCCTTGCTAGTTATTTAAGTTTCAGGGGATATACCATCACTGACCTATAGTATTTATCAATGTTCATGTTTGTAATTGTGTGGACCTGACATGTTTATGTTCTGCAGTACCTTGCTAGTTATTATAGACTTTTACATTATTTTTTTGTTAAGATTTCAAACCTTAATTTTACTTGATGTTTATTTGTTACGTTATTATTAATAGGAAACTTTATATTTTTAAGACTGCTTGACAGCCTGAGTGAGGAACCTCCATGGGTTGATGGAGAAATTTGTTACGAGTGTGGCACCAAGTTTAGCTTGACGATGCGCAAACATCATTGGTATGTTATGTTTAATTATCATTCAAGGGTTGATTTGCAATTAATTTTTACACGTTGATCATATCAAAATCAATTAGTGTACATTATAAAATGTTATTGAACTAAAGTACCACAACTTAGATATGCAAAACCAGTTGAAAATGTTCTGGTAAGTACGGTACCAAGATATTTCGCACTACTTCATGAATATATAGTACTGGAAAATCATCATATGAAACAACCTTCAACAAGCAACTAACACACTAAAACAATAATTTCTCTGAAAAATTCCTTGCCTTAAAAAAAGTTGAAGAAACTGGATTTCTCTACTTAAAATTAATCTATTGTTAACCCTTAAAACGCTGAGCAATTTTCTGTAATTTTTTAATTAACGCTTAATTTTCTTGAATATATATAATTTTAGTTTTTGTAAAGTTATATTTTTTTTAATCTAAACCAGGATAGTACAATGTAAAAAAAAAAAAAAAATAATAACGATATACAATATACAATACATATATAACACAATATACTCAATAACAAGATATACAATATAACTCAATAAGACAACAGATTATGTACACAAAATAAACACTATTTACAACAAAAATAAAACTAGACGTCACAATGAAAAATATAGAGTAAATTCGAAATAATAAACTTTGTTTACACACTGGAGGTTAGTACAATGCACGAGACAGACAACAAATAACTGCAGACTGACGAGCGCCAGCCGGTCGCACAGAACGCTAGTGTGGACGGTTTAACTGTGTTGAGGGACCCATATTGAGTTGTGGTGGGGGAAACGGCGTTTAATGTCGTCGTTGTCAATTTGAGACGCAAGAGAGAGCTTCTACTTGTCTAGACAGTCAGCTGTAGAGGAGCTGTCTGGCTTTTGGTTTGCTTATCTTGATACGCTTGTCAATTATTAGACCAGACCTACTGGACTTAATTTGTCTTGTCTATCTTATTTCTATGAATTTTAATTATAGTTAATTTATAGAACTAATGTACTTACAGAGAATGCTTGAAGAAACAGTTGACAAAATACTTGCAGCAAATATTTACAATTTGTTATTTATATCTATTTACAATAAAAAGGTGTATTATTTACATCATTTTCAGGATTATCTTAAAGCCTGAAAATAAAATGACACATGTCAACAAATAAAATGATATTTTGTAAATGAACAACTGAATTGGGTGCAAATAAGGACCAAATGATATTTAATGAATAATGACTGTAAAATTTAATGTGAAATGTCATGTTATCATTTCTCTTATAAATGACTTCCAATACAATTTTCTCTTTTGTCGCAGGAAATAATTGTGTGTAATACTGCAACAATTATTGCAAAGATATTAGTAATAAATAGGCCTACTAGTCTAGACTAAATATCTGATTGCGTAATGAATAAATCAATAAAATGCAAGTATAATCATCAATTTATTCCTAGATTATTCATTTAAAAACTGTTCCGACTCAAATTGATTTCTACATTCTTCTTCACTATCTGTAGCAATATTAATTATTTTCCTAAATTTACATTTTTATTTGTTTTTCAGACATGTAATTTGATATGTTTCATACCCTGGCATGTACACGTTTGTATAATATAATAGTTATGCAAATTTTTTCGTGCTGTTTACTTGATATTTATTGTTATTCTTGTTGTATAATTTGTAATGTTGTCAAATCAAATTGTTTTTTTGTTGTATTTTTCATTCATATTATTAATGATTCAATCTCTATATTTGTCATGTTGATTTCATTCACTTTTTTGTTCCATAACATACACCTTGGATTGGGCAAATAATATTTATAGTTACCTATCATATTCACATGTAGTCTTTGTTATTATCTGTTATCTCATTATTGTATATTATATAGTTATCTTATTTACTGTTACCTTTATTCTAATTTATACCATATATTAGTCATATATTATTAATACTAGTAATAGTTTATATTTAACACACACACACACACACGCACGCACGCACTCACGTGTGCGCTCACACACACACACGCGCGCACGCACGCACACACACAATGTTAAAACAAGTATACCGATTGTAATATTACTCTAAAAACTATTTTAAATATTCAATCAAGAATCAAGATTTATTAAAGCCACCGACCAACAATACATGGCATAGGCCACGTCAATTAATTAATTACAATATATGTGAACCCTTGCATTGAATAATTTGTAGACACATTATACATAAACACAACTAAATAAATAATGTGGTAATAACAGCGATAAATTTTAAAATATTTAAGACGACAGAATAAAAAGTATGGTACAAAAAAAAAAAACAGTATTATAATTATTGCTATTTAGTGTTTTTTTGAGTTTGTCAACTTAATTTACAAAATGAAACACTTTTAATGCCTGTAGACTATGGAATATAAACTTTATTTAAATTGAAACTTTCTGATTAAAGTTAGAGTTTGAGGCCTTTAAACATAACTGACAGGAGTAAATACAGATAAGTACTTTATGTTATATTCATAATGATAGTTTTGTTTATTTATTTATTTATTTATTCCAACGGTGAACACCATTTTACAATATTTTGACAGTGAGATATACATGCGACAAAGATACAACATTTTACATTAGCATGCTAATAAGTGTTGAAAGATGACTTATGCCATCAAGCTAGACTTGATAATAACTTGTTTAAATATTAAACAACAACTATGTACAACATTGATGAATACTTAAATAAATTAGACATGGCAATACTGTGTGGTTATGTGTATATGTACATTGATGGCAACATGCAATTTGTGTGCAAAGTGCAATGAACATTTAAAAGACCAACAGTCTTTTAGTTAGATTGATTGATTATGTATGTTTAACATTCTTTAAAGATAGTGATAAGGAATTAATTGATTATAATACTTACTGATTAATTATAACACTTATAATACTTTACATAAAACAATTGTGATCTGTAAAGCAGACGACATCACTCACTCATCCATCAATTCCCGCCATAGGGTTGGAGGGGCCCCTCCCCTCCAACCCCCACCACAACTCAATATGGGTCCCTCAACACAGTTAAACCGTCCACACTAGCGTTCTGTGCCGGTCGCCGCGTCATGTGACTAGCAGATACGTATATATTCGCTGCGAGCGCTAGCGGTTACCTCGACAGAGGCAATAATGAATGAAAACTTCATATTATTTACATTCGTTGCTTAGTAACCAGTCCAAAGGTGTCGAAAATGAATAATAACCTGAAAATAGTCTTGACCTTGAATCTTAGAACTCGCTACGTTGTATTAGGCCTGTTCTAGGATTATTGTTATCAGCTCGCGAAATATTACGTATAACGCGTTACGGGCAATTGTAAACATGCGTATATATACGGATGCCGCGTTTTAAGGGTTAAGAAACCACCACCAAATAGAATTTAAATATTAGATTATATTTTCATATATTGTGGCCAGCTATAATACTGGTACCGAACGTATCTTTGCCTTTATTGATTACCAACCTCTGGTACAACCCCATGTTCAGGATACCAATAATTTCATTTGTCTTCTTTCCAATCTTCCCCAACCTCTACCCTAACCCCTAATACCAACATGGTTTTTTTTCTTTTCTATTTATTGTGTAGTAACAATTGTTAACATGTTATGCAATCGTCAATATTATGCATAAATATTTAAAATGTATTAAAATTCTAAAACTAAACAACAAATGGTCATGCACCCCACATTAACATACATATTACTGACCATACAGCCACATTCGCACTGCCCACCTGTCCTGCTGCTTTAGACATCAAGAGGTGTTTAAGTCGAGTTTTGAATTGAGTTTCGTTGTTAATTGAAATTTCCATAGTATAGTAGGCCATGAGTAAGACACTAGGGGAACAGAACTTCGCAAGATTGCGCAACACATATATGCCTGAAGCAACTTTACCATAAACATGGTTAATATGATTATCCCAAGTCAGTCCTCTATCAAGGAACATTCCAAGGAATTTTGTGGAATTTACCGCCTCTAAAAGAATATCATCCACGAAGACATGGGGTTGAGATTGGAGCTCCTGCTGTCATAGACAAAAACTCATTATGTTGGATTTTGTTTTGTTTGATTTTAGATTCAGTTCACTGAAATTTTGAATGCAAGAATTCAGCTCTATTAAAGTTGTTATTTCTAATTCTTTGGATGTTTTTCCTTTATTACGTCGTATCATCTGCATATTGAATCAGTTCTCCATTCTGGATCACTTTGTTCAATCTGCGCACATAGATTTAAAAAAAGAAGTGATCCGAGGATAAATCCCTGGGGGACTCCATGAGCCTTTTTTTTTTTTTATTTGAGTTTATATTTGAGATTTGTACACACTACTGCCGATCTTTAAGATACGAAGTGAGCCAACCTGAAGGTAAACCTCTAACTTCAGATTTTTCTAAAAGGTGCAATAGTGTCTCATGGTGCACACAATCAAATGCTTTGGAAAGGTCAAGAAAAATACTAAGCACTTGTTCTTTACTCCCCAAGCCATCAACAATGGTGTCCAAAAGTTCATTGATTGCATCAATTGTGGAACTTTCCTTTCTGAATCCAGATTGTTCTGAATTCCATAAGTTGTGACTCTCTATGAAGCTTGAAAGTCTATCATAGAAGATCTTTTCCTAAATCTTACTAAAGACAGGAAGAATTGAAATAGGACAATAATTGCTTGCATTGTGAATTGGAATTGGACGTCATCTTTTTTTGTGAATTGGTATAACTTTTGCTATCTTCAAAAGTGACGGAAAACATCCTGTTTCAAATGAAAAATTTATCAATTTTGTGAGTGGCTTCAGTAAGTACTGAAAGCACCATTTTAAAAGCCATACTGATAAGCCATTGGCATCGCAGGTTTATTTTGGGCGTAGCCTCTAAATGGCACTAGCCACCTTCATCTCACATTCAGGGGTCAAGGCCATAGATGCAACTGGCTCTCCAATATAATTTATGAATTGGGGTTTATTAAACATTGGGTCCGGTGAAGGTACAGTACAAAAAAATCTGTTAAATTCATTTGCAACAGTTAATTTATCTTTTCCAATTTTTATTTCAATCGGTTTGGATTTATTGAAAAATTTTAATTGTTCTGACGAGTTAATAATTTTCCAAGCGGTTTTTGAAAAATTCTCACAATTGCTGAAGACTTTATTGGTGTCATAGGCTTTAGCAGCTTGTATGACTTTTCTATAAATGTTTCTATATCTTCTGAAAGAGGTTCTGAAATGTTCATTTTGGGTTGTTACAAATATTTTGTGAGAGAATTTGAGTTTTTGGGTGTTTTGATTGTTTAGTATTCTTGAAAGGACAGGCTATGTCTTCATAATTAAAAAAATCCATTGTGAAAAAGACATGTCTTCAACATTATCATAGCAATTCAAGTAGGGCCATCTCTGTCGTTTTAACAGATTATTGAGTAGACTGGTGTTTTGGGAATTAATATTCCTTGCAATATTAACTGGTGAAGAGTGAGCTTCCAAAGTGCATCCATGAACCACAACCCCGAGTGCATAGTGATCAGATACGGCAGTGTTCAAAACAGAGACTGTCGCAAGAGATATGTTAGTAATTATGTTGTCGATGGCAATACTCGACATAGCAATCACTCATGTTGTTCACAGACCAATTTAAATTGAAAGTACTTAAGATATCGCAAAGTCGCGGGGTGAGGAGACAGGTAGGTTCCATTGCATTAATGTTGAGATCTCCGAGTCCGAGTAACAAAACTGAGATCTTAACTGGCTTTGAAAATAAGATATTTAACAGAAACTCTAACTTGGTAAAGAAAGAGTAGCTACAGCCATTAGGTGATCTGTATAAGCCGATTATACATACTTTTCCTAAGGAATTTGATAAAACTTTAATAGCATTGGTTTTAAAGTCAAAATCTGAACTATTGTAAATTTTAAATGGCGCAAATTTTAATCGTTGCTATACAAAAAGTGCCACACCTCCCCCCTTATTGTTTTTTTTACAAAAATAACTAGCCAATTGAAATTTGGAAATGATTTATTGTTTCAGGCCCAAAACCATGTTCAGAGACTACAAACACATGTGGTTCCAGCTTGTCACAAATAAGCGAAAGCTCGTCTATTTTATTAGTGGCAATTTAAGCATTTTGGTGAACCAGTTTCATTGTTCCCGGAAAAAATTTAATTTTGAATTGTTGAAAACAAATTGTTTTTGTGTTATAATATATCTTCTACTGTAGCAGAACAGGAAGGTGAAATTACTTTATTACATAACGCAATGGTTACCATTGATGCCACTAGACTGCACTCTAATATTTATGCTCATGGCTTAGCTGCTACTGAGTACTTCCTACATACAAGCCTTCAAAACATCAAACCTAGCCTTCCTAGTCCAGCTGACTAAGGTCATCTTAGATAAAAACCACTTCTTAAGTTCTGGAATCAGATCTTTTCCGTTAATTTACTACTGTAACCGTAACTTAGGTTAACTTTAACATAACCAAATCTAACATAACATAACCAAACCTTACATAACCTAACTAAATTAGTGGTTGTGAATTAACGGAAAAGGTCCCTGGAATCAACTACATTCAGATCAAGAGCTGCTACGAGTACCCGTATGACCCCTTCCGATGCCAACCTCTTCATGGGAAAATTTAAGAAGACTGGGACTTCAAAAGCAACCCATCCAACTCCTCTGCTGGTTCCATTTCATTGATGATATTTTCATGATCTGGACTAACAATAAAACCAACCTTGAAAACCTTCTTTATAGCATGCAAAACTTTTCATTCCTAAATTTCACCTGGCAATCCTCTTTTGAACGCAAAGTTTTCCTAGATGTCGAAATTAGATTGGAGGACGGTGTCCTTCAAACTGATTTTCACATCAAATAACAAATTAGCAATAAACAACAATTCCTTTACTATACAAGCTGTCAACCGAACAACACCAAATGCTCCCTACCCTATAGCCTAGCCAGCCACCCAAGCTAAACGTACAATTTCCTGTCCCAGAAAACATTTTCTATTATAAAAACATTATTTGTTACGATAGAATGCTTTATTACAGTACAACAACTCGTATTATTTTGTTGCCTTTGTTTTGCATTAACAGCTGTGTTGATTTTCGTCAGATGTGATTGTTTCTGTAGTATGGGAGTTAAAAATAAGTAAAATAAAATGTAGGATAATAGCAATAATACAATTGCTAATCGTGTGTATGACGAGAGTGATGAATCAGACCACATATATGGCTTGTGATATATGAATTTCTTTGATGATAACTAAATTGTGTTTTAAATAGTGTTATTAGCTCTGGTCAATGAATTGTTTTAGTGCCCTTCACAACGCAACAAACTCAAAATATTTTGTTGTAAATATATATAAATATCAAAAAAGTTGTAAATTTTGGTAAGTCCTATCCTGTAACAAAAATGTTATCTTATTTTATATTACAGGTAATCTCTTTAGGAATCTAATGAAACTCAAAATAATAAATTTGCTTCATAAATAGAATTTTTATAATTTTTGTAGTAAAATATAACAAAATCGACTAAAAGAGCCTGGGCTTTTTGGGTATGTCAAGTATGAAAATACTGGGGTTTTTTTTTAAAAACTTTTAAAAAAATGTCTGGGATTGAAAGGGTTAAAAAAACATGTAACTACAATTCAAAATTTAACCAATAATAATAATTATACAAATTAAAAGTGAAAAACAAGCTATTTACACTATCATTTGGGTTTGAACAAGTTATACTATATTCTCAATTAAGAATCTTCTGGACACAATATTAATTTTCTTAAAGTAACGGAACTGGCAGATGGTCAACTGCTTTGGTAGACTTTTATTCCCATTTAAAATTTTTGTTAAAAAACACTTTTCTTTACTTCATGTTAATATCACAAACATAGATTAAAAGATTTTAAATCAACCCATTATTAAGTGTATTAATACAACACAATATATTTTCAATAAAGTAGAACAGCACCTGTGAGTATGACGACAAATATTAAATCATGGTCAATCAAGGTCTTAGTTCAAGGATCGGACAATCACACTGCAGAGTATAAAGTTATTCAAGAAACCAAGAAGTTAAACAGGAATTAACTTAAATGAAGATGTTATAGTATGTCTGTTGGCTTTTAAGTGAGTCTGTGTGTTTCAATTGTGTTAATATGTGTACCGGTATTAAAAGATGAAAAATAGGAAATAAAAAAATCATTTAAATTATGTAATTGGATAATCCTACCAGGTTTCAATAGTATTAAGTTGTTCTAAAGGTGAGTGTAACATTCATAAGTATTGATTTGTTACAACTAAACAAATTTTTCAATTTCTTCAAATCTAACAATATTTATTCGTAAAATCAAAATTGACCTAATTCTAACTACAATTCTTAACCTTACACAACTTTAACCCTTAGAGTGCCATTTATAAAACACCTATCTTCCATTTAGCGCTAATTTATTGTAAAATAATCAAAATTAAAATTTTTAGTTGCTCATTTTGTTATATTGTTCTGTACAGGAAAATAAAAGATATGATAACATTTTGAAACTTTTATTAGCTTACTTTACCTTTTTTCTTATATATGAATGTGTAAATAAGCAAACTTTTACTTGAAAGTAAGCCTCAGGCATCACTTATACAGTATGAATCAATACAAAATATTATTACTATTAATAAAATATGTATAATTGAGTACATTTACTTTTACATAAACTGATAAAACAGGGTCTGCATATAACACATATAATAAAACAATAAGTAAATACAGATAGCACTTGATTACGATGTATTTAGTACCTTCCACAAAATAATAATCGGCCGGATTATTTATATTGGTACTTAAAACTAATAAATTACTAACATATATTAAACTAAAGTAATGATAAAACAACTAAATATGCAGTTTCAAAGAGGTAAGGCGGTGGATAATGACAACCGCTCAGCTCGACAGTTGCTGCGCGTATATGCGCTTGTGGCGTTGGGCAGCGCAGCGGAAATGTACACTGCCAGACAAAAACCAGTCTCGTAGTGATTGACAGGCCAACAAAAGGTCGCGAGTTGCACAATGTGTCTCTCATGAGTCACCGCCCATAACCCAAACGTAGTACCGGATTAAATTAGAAACATTATTACGAAAATATTATTTTTGTAATTATTACGTGTATATGCGCTTACGGCGTTTAGAGCAAAGTCAATACATGCACGTATATGCGCTTACAGCGTGATAAGGGTTAAAAACCCCTATAAACATTTGAAAATTGACTTTAACTGTCAAATAACTTATTTTTTACTAAATCCCCTCTCTTACCAATTTTATGAGTTATTACGGTTTTTATTCTTTTCTTGTAATTTTTGCAATCTGAAATTATTAATACATTACACTTTATTATATTTAGAAATAATATATCAAACATCAATCAATGAATATACAACTTATAATTTAACAATCTTATTACTAATCTATTATTGACGATGCTCTGTTCTCCTACTATGTAATGAAATAATGAAATTAATTCCTTTATAAAAAACACATTACAGGTTTAAATTACAAAATAGGAATACTAGGTGGCCACATTTACCAGTATTTGTGGCCAACCACTTAAAACTAAAAATATAAATAAAACACTTAAACAAAACTTTTTAAAATCAGTCCAGTCCAACACTGTAAAAACTTAACTCGCCCTCCGCGGCGCCTGAAATGATATTAATAAAACAAAAACTAATATGTTAAACTGTAAAAAATTGTGTAAAGCAAAACACACTCTGCTACTAAAATGTAAAACTATTTGAGGCTCGTAAAACTAAACTTATTGGTTGTTATATAAACTAAACATTTAACAGTAACAAAATTATCTGCTCAAAAACTAAATAAATTATGTTTAAAAATTAACGAAATATTTGCTTAAACATTAAGCATAGGTAAATGTTGAGTGGATAGTAACCATAGTTTAAGCTTTTTTTAAAATAAGTTTAAATTTTGACACTTTTTAATGTTAGTTGGCAATAGATTAAAAAACTTAGGCCCATTATATTGAAATGATTGCTTAAACAAGGAATTGTTGACTTTAGGCAATCTAAACATTCTTTGATAACAGCTTCTTGTTTTGTAAAAAAGGTCATCTGTACCAGTATTTCCACTCCTAATATAAAATAGCTTTAAAACTTTATAAACAAACAGATGCTGAAAGGGTAATATTTTTAAATGGGAAAATAGTGTATAAGAACTGTTATTTTTCTGTCTATTGAGAATAATTTTTATAAAATGGTTTTGGGTTATTCTAAGTTTTTGTGTATGCATTTTATACGCTCCTCCCCAGCAGCTAATAGCATATTGAAGTCTAGAGTCAATTAAAGCAAAATAAAGCTTTCTTAGCAAAAATTGATCACAAAAGTTTCTTAGGAAATAAAAAGTTCTAATAGAGAATTTTAATTTATTATGTAGCACAGAAATATGACTTCCCCAATTTTGTATGCTGCTTGTATTTGTATGTATGCTGAGGCCGTCAAGGAAACACCTCAAACGGATGCTCGAACAAAAATCACAACCACATAAAATCAGTTTTAAATGCTTCTTGTGATTTTTTAGAATGAATCTAGTTTCAGCCACCAGGTCGACATGACGAACAAATGAACAAAATCTAACAAACAAAAATTGGAAAATCAGCCAAGCTTGCAAATTAAACTGATTCACCAAAACACACAGATAGCAACCAATAAAGCAGATTAGCTTCTGCTTATGACCAAAGAGCTTGACCCGGATATAGTGGTTATAACCGAACATGGTTTCAACAACAGAAACGTTGACAACTTCAAAATTTAAAATTTTCAATTGGCGAATCATTATTGCAGAAACCTTTCCAAAGGAGGAGATGTAGCAGTTTTTGTAAAAAAAGAAATTTCCCGTACATTTCTTTTAAATCATCATAAAAACACTTAGAAGTTGCAAGGGTAAAAATACAAACCAAAATGACTTGACTCCAGTTTCTGTTATAGGAGTTTACCGGTCTCCCAGCGAAACGGAAGACATCTTCTTATCAAATTTCGAAAATATGCTGTCCGATGTAACCAAAAAATGTGAAAATTTTATCATAATGGGCGATTTTAACATTGACGTGCTGGATGTTAAAAGTCCCACAGCAAAAAGGTTCGGAGACCTTTTAAGGTCGTTAAACCTTTCAGGTCAATCGAGTCACCAACTAGGGTGACGGATATTTCATCGACAGCAATTGACAATATAATTACAAACATTACAGAAGTGAGGGTGTCTGTGATTAACACCGATCTCAGACCACTACAGCCAACAAGCCATTATCAGAGGTCCTGAACCACAGCAGGATCAGAACATTAAAAAAAACTAGAATCACGAGGCCCACAAACATTAACCATCTGAATTCCCTTTTATCTAAAGAGAGTTGGGGGTTTTTCAACCTCGAAGATCCTGTAGAAACTCAATTCAAATCATTTCAGGATTGCTTTAACTTCCATCTGAACATGAGCTGCCCCTTGAAAACATCAATCCAAAAACCGAGGAAAATGAAGTGCAAGTGGATTACTAAAGGCATTCTTGTCTCGAGAGAAAGGCTAAAACTTCTCTCCAAAATCAACAAGCACTCGACCAATTTAGCAGACAAACAATTTTTTCAAAATTACAAAAGAATTTACAAAAGGGTCATAAAGGCTGCCAAGGTTTATGACATATCCAAAGCACTGCTCACGACAAAAAACGTCTCAAAAACTGCTTTGGCCATAATCAACAGTAAAACCCCATCGACTCACAAACAAATCAAACTCATCATTGAAAACAATCAAATCAAAGATCCTTTCAAAGTCGCTGAGGCGTTTAACAGATTCTTTTCCTCGGTTGGTGCTGACCAGGGTCTTTGTCATCAACAGCATCATACATCACCACCACCTTTTCAGGGGCCAGTGAGTTCTTTATCCCTAGCCCCAGTCACTAAGGAGGAGATTGCTAGAATGATAAGAGAGCTTGCAACAAAAAGTCAAATGACTTAAACCACGTATCAACGTGTCTGCTCAAACAGTGCTCTGAGCACCTTCTGGACCCACTTGAACATCTCATCAATCTCTCTTTTCAAACTGAAACTTTTCCCTCCCTCTTAAAAATAGAAAAAAATCACACCAGTTTTCAAAAAAGGCGACCCTTTTTCAATTCAAAATTATCGCCCTGTTTCAATTCTGCCTGTCTTTAGCAAGGTCTTTGAGAAAGCTTTCTAATAGATATGGTATTAGAAGGCATCGAAAGTCGAAAGAGTACACTCAGTGTATTCCTAGACTTATCAAAGGCTTTCGACTGTGTTGATCATGGCACCCTCTTACACAAACTAGAACATTACGGGGTTTGAGGAATATCACTCCAGTGGTTGAAATCGTACCTCAGTTATCGCACTCAAACCGTCAAAATTTCTAACGTGTGTTCAGGAGAGGAGGGACTGAGCTATGGGGTCCCGCAAGGCTCTATTCTAAGTCCTTTGCTCTTCTTGATCTACGTGAATGATGTTGGTTCAACACTGCAATATGGACGGCTCGTCCAGTATGCAGATGGCACGACTCTCTGTTTTGGAGCATCATCAAAAGAAGAACTTGAAATGACAGTGTATACTGAGCTGAATGGCTCAATACAGCATTTCAATGAACTCAGTATCAAAACAAACCCAACAAAATCAACATTCATTCAATTTTCATTGCGACAATCTGAAGCAGTTGAAAGCCCAACAATCATGGTGGGTGACACTGAGATCGAGGAAGTTGATGTGAAAAAATTCCTTGGTATACACCTTGATCGAGGGTTGACTTGGGGTAATCACGCCAACAATGTGTGTGCAAAGCTATTCTCAGGCATTTATGTTTAGAGGCAGCTCCTGATGCCTGATGACTCAGCTCCTGATGACGGCGTACTATGGTATCATCTACCCACACATCTCTTACGGAGTAGCTCTGTGGGGTGGGTGTACTGACACACACTTCTCCCGAATCTTCAAGCTCCAGAAGAAAGCAATTAGAATAATAGCAAAATCACACTGGAGAGTCGTGCAGACCAACATTCGAAAAGTTACAACTGTTGACTTTGCCCTGCCTCTACATTTTAGAAGCATCAGTTTTTATGACAAAATGTACTCACATACGAGGGTCTAAATTCCATTCCTATCAAATTAGAGGCAGGTAAACCTACCAAACTGTGGGACACAGAACGGCAGCATTTGAGCGACTGCTCTCACAGGCAGGAGCTAAATTCATCAACAGTCTGCCAGATTCAATTAAAAATGCCACAATGTCGAAGGCATTCCCAACTCGTCTAAAGTCCATTCTCTTGGCACAAGCCTTCTACAGTGTGGACGAGTTTATGGCCTATAGCTGGGAGATCGCATAGTTTCCTAAATGTCGGCCTGTGTGATTGAATGTATATGTGTGAATTGTTTGAATGAGTGTGTGGAATGTTATATACTATTCATTGATATTTTAATTTAGACTTAGGACTTAATATTAGTTTAAACTGTATGCATGTTATGACGATTGCGATACAATTGTAATAATTGTTTTATGCAATAAAATACTTATTTATTATAAAAATAACAATCTTAAACTAGTCAAATATGATATTGACAATCTTAAACTTACGAGCTATTTACAAAATCTTAAGACAAACAAGTTGCAGATCATAGTTTAAACATTTTACTTTCTTTTCAGTTTCAATTGTGAGGTGTGATGTTGTTCGCGTCCACAACAAATCTTTAAAGCTGTACGTATGTACACGCTGGTTAGTTCTAAACAAGCAACAAACCCAGTAGCTGGACTGCCACAATTTTGTGATCTCCCAGCTATGGCAGCTACCACAAAACATAAAAAGGGCCCTTTTGAGGACCAAGCTAATTTTAAATTAATAGGTTCTGATTTAAATGTAGTAAATTTTAACACCGAGGGCTTGAGCAAGGCAATTAGGAAGGTCATTCTATAAAACAATGTAGATATCTTTGCACTCCAAGAAACACACATAGAAGACAATAATAGTGCAAGAGGCAATATTCCCGGATACAGACTTGTTGATTCTATAGGGCATAGGGTTTATGGTATTGCAACTTGCGTGAAGCATGACATAGACAATGTGTCAGTTACTAATAAGAGCTCTGATGGTGACATCTTTGTCTTGGCAATTCATGTGTCAGAAACTACAATAGTTAATGTTTATAAGCCTCCTAACTTCCAGTGGCCTGATGATAGGATTTAGCCAAGTTTTGAACTCCCTGTCCTCTATTTGGGGGACTTTAACACCATAGCCAATGGGGCTACAACACCGACGATGGAAATGGCAGGAAGCTTGCTGACTGGGCTGAAATAAATAACCTTTTCCTGATCTTTGATGCTAAAGATTCAAGATTTTAATAGCCCTATTACGTTTAGTAAAGAGCTATTTGGAAAGAAGGTTCCTCAAGGCTCTACGTAAATGTAATTTGAAATATATCTGCAGAGTGTAACCCAGGGATATCATGGTCAATTACTTTAACACAATCTTTATATATATTGTGATTCCCCCCACTCTGTAATTATTACTTGAATATATAACTTAATTAAAATCTATAATATTATAAAAACAAGATTCATCCTGCTTAAATCCAGGATGAATTTATCTATGTATGGATACTATTGCAAGCTTAAAATCTGAGCTATCAATCAAAATTTGCCCACATGCTATGTATATTTGCCCACATGCTACGTATATTTGCCCACATGCTACGTATATTTTGATAAATAATATTCAATTCTTTTTTTCCATTTCAGTTAAAGTGTTGCTGCTTGTAATTTTTACAAAATTTTAAAACTTCATTACAAATTATTGTATTGAAATTCTAGCAAGGTTTATTTTATTACATGTTTATTTAAGTATGTTTTTGTATATAAAATTGTCATAAATAATAGCCTTAAATAATAAAACCAAAGTAAAAACAATTTTTAATGAATTTAAGGTTACCTAATATTAGTTTAAATCCTACCAGATTACTTGAGTCGTTATTTCTACCATAGATAACCTTCCTCTTTTCAGCAGAATGTTTCTGTTGTGAAACCAGATGTATCTGTCTTGATCGGTTGGCACTGGGAGAGCAGTGCTCTTGTATTCCAAGTGACAAGTTGTAAAGTCCTGCTTTCATTCTCGCCGCTTATCCATTTGCATCTCCTTGTTGGTTCTTTGTACTCTTCTTAGCCCTTGTTCCAATGTGATGGCCGGTATCAACCATTCTGTCATCTTATGTTTACAATAGACTTCTTCTTTCTTTACCACTACATTCTCTCTTCCATCCTCCAGTATACCTTGTATTTCCATGCAGTTCCTTATTAAGTAGTTTTGTAACTCCTCATCCCTAGATTTCAGGGCATTTTCTTCAGTAGACAGTTTTTATCTTTTAGAGCTTTTATCTGCTGTTCGTCTTGCATTTCCTTTAGTGTCTCCAAGACGATATCTAGTGCTACCCCTCTTTCTACTTGATTGTACACCAGTTGCATATTTTTCCTTGAGTTTATGTCCTTGTTTTGAGTTACATGCGTCATATCTCAACAATGGTCCATGTCAGCCTGAGCCAGTTTCACACATTTATCCCAGGTTCTTCCTTACAGTCAAACATTTTACTTTAATTTTGCCTTTCTTAAACTGCAAGACAAAGTTTACAGCTAGCAATTTAACAAATTATAAAATAAAAAATAAAGGTAAATGAACAGTAATTGGCAGGGTGACACATGCAGACATGCATGAGTACAATGTAGCATATACTACAGCACAGAACCACTGATAAGATTATATTCACTTTGGATGATCAGCTTGGATACCAGAGCTACATTTAAAACTGATTTGTTATGAAATTCTAGCCAATAGAATGTGTGAAAGATTGAAAACTGCTATGCATGATCGTTTTATCACTATATTGTTTAAGCTCGAAGAAGGATTTTGGTAGATAATAACAGTATATAATCTCATTGCACTAAAAATTAGAGATATTTCCAGGAAAGGATTTTGTTTTTCTATTAATTCTCAACAAAACTTTTGATAGTGTTATTTTATCATCCAGTTAATTATAGATATATTATGCTCCACAATATAGATAACAATGTATTTTCAATTGAGTTTCAACACTAACAAGGAGTTTTGAGAAATGTTTCATCCAAAGTGATTTTAATTGAAATGGAGTTTTACATTCTTACAAACTGTGTCAATTAATGTCCAAGGAGATCTAGTAACCTGTTTCTCCTTGTTACAGCCGTCACTGTGGCCGCCTTCTCTGCAGCAGTTGTTCCAATCAGCAAATACCTATTCTGAAGTTCAATATCAATAAGCCTGTTCGAGTCTGTGAAATTTGCTTTGATGTGCTTCAAGTTGGAGTCTTATAAAAAGCAAATAATTTGTTAATTCAACCAAAGTGACTTGCATTTCATTCCTGTTTCTTTGTAAATGAATTTAATATTTTTCATATCGATTACTATTTTTTTACGATAATAAATAGCACAACTAAGTATCAAAGATATAACCATTGTTGTAAGAACATGACATATTGTATGTTGCTATTAGTTCTAAAGGTTTAAATGTTTTATTTATGTTTGTTTGTTTTATTGCATGTTTTGAATATAGATAGCATTTTGTAAGTCTGACTAATCCAAATTTAAAAGTTAAGTGTTATACCTTTGATATTTGTACTGTCAAAGACATGTCATTTCATGTTTTTAGAAAATTCAAACGTCAATACCATTTAGTCTTATTATTTGTTTTTGTACCTTGTGAGATGTGTGCATTAATGAGATACAGGAGTTAACACTAACACCTTTATATACAATTTATGATTTTTGTATTTAATGAGTCATTGTTACTTAACTCTACTTCGGTGG
This sequence comes from Stictocephala bisonia, assembly GCA_035578905.1. Lineage (NCBI taxonomy): Eukaryota > Metazoa > Arthropoda > Insecta > Hemiptera > Membracidae > Stictocephala > Stictocephala bisonia. Next base: position 7,370 of record JAQJVL010000982.1, on the reverse strand, counting down.
TTCAAGTTATATAACTCAATCGCACATGAACATTATGAATTACGTAAATTCTTGTTCAAACAAGCAAATGAGATATATGTGATAAAACCTCAAATCTGGAGTTGACCATTGTGAACTGTCAGCCAATAGTACTTTTGCAGATTTTCTTAATTAAGTTGTTATTCTCATAAACTTGTAAAACAAGTGGAAGGATAGTGTTTTTTACATTTTCTCTATTGGGATTTTTAAAAAGGGTGCAAACTTTACCTGGGATTTGTGCCTCAAGCAGGTACTTGATTTTGAATCAAGAATGTTGTATTCTGTTGATTTGGAACAGAATATAACATAAATGTCAATAATATAATGTTATGTTCAAGTGTTTGGAATCAGGTATCCACTTCAAGTGCAGATTTGAGGTTGATATTGTGCTAAAAACAGTTACCTTACATATTCCACCAATCTATTAATTTTAAAATCTCATAATTACAAAGTTTATTTATTAAAAATAAATATGAACTAAATCCGTATTTTTAAAAGCCTACTGCTTATGTTAGTATAAGATCAGAGATAGCTCTTTTCACCTATTTATAAACTACTCACACACACCTCACTTGAATGATATTTTCAAAACTGTTCCTCATTGTTATGCAAATCTAGAGTATAAAATTACATAGTAGTATTTGAAAACTCTATATTGTTCATACATTTTACATAAGTAAAATGTTCAGTTGTTTGTCAAATGAATAAAATATGACAATATTTTATATGTCTGTCGTTTAATTTATTTCTAATATACCATCACATAAAATTATCTATGCAAAGCACATTGGTAAAAAAATGGGCCTATATTGTTCAACACAATTTTTATTACCAAATTTTAAAACAGAAATGATTTTAGATTTTTTTCCCTGATGGCAGTGCCAAAGAGAATAGGAAGGGGCTTAACAAACATGTCTCCATATCCTTTGACAACGTACAAAGGGTATGGACCAGATGCTCTTTTGGACTTCAATTCACTAATGGCTTTACAAACATAAGATTCAGTAAAGAATGGGTAGTTCTCAAGTGACACATATTTACTTATTTTTCACATAATTCATAAAATTTGTCAACAGCTCAGTCAATGTTGACTAAACTATAAACAGGAGTCCAGTCAATACTCCTTAAATTTTAATGTAGCTATTAAAAATTAGCTCTTCCATAGCAATATTATGGTCTATCATAATTTCTAATACTATTCAGAACTGTTCAAAAAGAGCTTCAGTCCAAAATAATTTGACGATGTAAATCTACTTGCACCATTGGACTATCAGACAGACATGCAAGGTGATTCATGATGTTCTCTCCCCACACTTCAACAGCACATTCTACTAACAAAAATAAAGAAAAAATGTTATGTAAACATAGGTCTGAAAACACTTCATTAGTGAATTACAGCCAGTCAAACATTACGGTAAGAATCATGGATAAAGAGTGAAATAGCATTGTACACAACTTATGGAAAGATAAATTCGGACTGAAATATAAAGATTTCTAATGTAATTTAAGATGAGAAAGCTTAATAAATAGGTTTCAGAACTGTATCTTAAGTAATATTTAATTGTTTTGCGTTTAAATGCAAGACATTGGGGCAAGAAACTCCGTTTTTTTACTTTTAGTCTACAATAACGTTGTTAGAAGGATAATAAAGTCATAAACATTTCATACATTATTTGTAGAGATTTTGATTCTGAGAAGATTGATGTAAGCTAAGTAAAAAACAACTCATAAATAAGTACAAAAGTTTAACTTTATTTAGTATAACATGTAGGTAATTTAACAGAAAAATAATTGATTTGGATTAACTTTACACACCTTTTTTATAAGAAATGTATAAAAATGAGGCCATCATCATTAATTCATTTTAAAGCACGTTCGTGCACTACAATGCTTGTATCGCTTTCCTTAATTTACCCCTTTATCTATGTAAGCGAATCCATAATAAGGGCAATTAATTCTTCCAGAGAATTAACACTTGTCTTTCATCCTTCCCCAGACACAATAATCCGATAAGATAGACCTGGCGATATTGGTGTTCAAGATTACAGCCCTCCACGACCAACTAATTTTTTAGTGAATTTATTATGTAAGTTAGCGGTAAGTGCACGAGAAACATGGTGTGGTGCTCCATTATGCTGGAAGTGCAAGTTTCATCTAATATGTAATGGAACATCCTCAAACAGCCGCGGCAACTCTTCTTGGAGGAAGTGCAAATAAAATTCAGCATTTAGGCGACCAGGTAATATTATCGGACCAGTTAGCTGAATGTGTAAAACACCACATTAAACATTGGCACTAAATCGGTGTTGAAATTTCTGTTCCGCTACCTCACGAGGATTTTGTTCTGTCCATAAATGCTCATTAAGCAAGTTGTTGACACCATCTCTAGTAAATTGGCCTTATCCGTTAATAAAATACGCTTGTAGAGTTGTTGATTAGTATTAAAAAAATTACCAAACTCCAAACAAAGTGGACTATCCCCTGGTTTTAGATGTTGGACCTTTTGTTTATGAAATGGGTAAAATTCATTTCAATTTTTAAGTTACCTCCACACTAATGGTTGCGAAACTCCTATTCGTGTATTAAGACGTCACGTATATGTACTAGCATTTTGTAGCTTGTCATTACTACCAAAAACACAAGTCAGACATACAATTAGAAAAGCATAGTTGATCAGCTGTTGTTTAAGTGTTATCAACTTAAGAAGTTAAAATAATATTATGATATATAATGTTGCACAGTAGAGAGTAAAGGAAAATTAATTATTCATTTGTTAAAATGTTATTTATGTCTATACTATTTTTACTTTAATAATAAAAAATAATTTATTAATTGGACACTAACATTACAATTTTATTATCTTCATCTAATTCTTTCCTTGCAATTACTTATGAATGAATGAATGAATGTCTTTATTTAAAGGCGGGGTTAGGACTACGAAGTCCTCTCTTCCACTCAACCTTGTATAAAACTATACAAACAACATAAAATATAATTTCAAACTAAAATTCAAACAAAACTTTATTTACAAAGCGTAAACTACTAATAAAAGACAATAAAAAACTGAAAAATTATAAACATGCAACTAATACAATTTAATAGTTACAATAATCTAACATACTTACAAATTAATATAATAAATTTCATTCTCACACACTCATTCGCTCAGGTAATCCGCCATGAAAACAGTGCCCCACACCCCCATCACTCCCGCGAGGCCCACAAAAGTAGGTCCTTCAAGCAAGCCCTAAAACCAGCACTATCATCCATATTTCTCAAGCTGTCAGAAAGGGAATTCCATGAACGACAGACTGAAACCGTAAATGATTTATTGAGAAACATTGAGTTATGATGGGGAATAGACAGCTTAGAAGATCCATATCGAGTGGAATGAGAATTGATCTGGGAAAGAAACTTAAAACAATCAAATATGTACCTATTGTGAACAAGTTTTTAATACAGCGTGCAGGAAAGTAAGAGCGTGATACTGTCGGAGCTCCTTAAGTTTAAGGAGAGATAAATGATTGAAGAAGGGTGAGACATGAGCATCACGCCTTAAATTGAAGATGAAATGAATACAATAATTCTGTGCACGCTGCAATTTATCAGAGAGTTCAACGGTCACGTCATCCATCACAATGTCACAGTAGTTAAAATATGGGAAAATCAGAGTCCTACCTAAAAACCTTTCATGTCAATAGGTAAATAAGGAGCAAATCGTTTAAGACTGTGAATTCCAGAAAACACTTTGTTACAAGTCTCAACGATCTGATCCTTCCAACCCAAACTTCTGTTTATCAACAGTCCTAAATTCTTCACTTTATCACTGTAATCAAGATAGTGGTCCATTATCTTCAACTTAAGGGCACTTGTCAAGTCAATTTTAGGTATAAGTCTAGAAGATCCAATAACGATAATCTGAGTCTTGCTTTCGTTAAGTTTTAAACCATGTCTGTGAGCCCAAGAAATAATAGAAGTAATGTCGATATTAGTATCATTTACAGTATTTTGAAAGTTGGAAATGGGAAAGTTTTGATAAATCTGTAGATCGTCGGCGTATAAGTGGCAATGTGAGTGTTGTATGACAGTAGTTACATCGTTAATGTACAGTGAAAACAGCAATGGACCTAAAACAGAGCCCTGAGGCACCATAGTCATAGTTGTACGTCTTCACACACTGACGGCGATTCGACAAATAAGACTCAACCCAACCGACGCAACTCTCCGAGAAACCAACAGCCTTGAGTTTAAAAAGAAGGAGTGGGTGATATACGCAATCAAATGCCTTTGAGAAATCAAAGCGTGTTAAAACAGTTCCCTGTCTTTTATCCATTGCAGATCGAATGTCCTCGGTTATTTTGAGAAGGGCACTTGTGGTGCTGTGCTGAGGTCGGAAGCCAGATTGAATATTTGACAGTATATTGTTATGTTCAATGTAAGAGGACATTTGATTATGGACAATTCTTTCAAGGCATATAGAAAGGGCGGGAAGAATACTGATGGGCCTGTAGTCAGAAGGTGATGTGGGTGAAGTATTTTTCTGCAAAGGACGTACAATGGCGTTTTTCCAGGCAGCTGGGAAAACTGATAGACTTAAAGACTTGTTAAAGATTGATGTAATAACTGGAAGTGTAATTGAATTGAAGTGTAACTGAAAGTGAATCTTTGATAAATTTAATTGGAATGTTATCTGCACCTACTGCGTTGCTTGTAAGTCTCAAGACAGCCCTCAGCACATCAGACTCTGTTACAGCAGTGAAAGAGAACTGATGACGGCAAGGGACAACCAGAGGAGCAACAGTGAGCTCCCTGTAATAGTTCTGAGCCCTGGTCACATCAACAGGGATATTGACAAAATAATCATTTATAACATTTAGATCAAGAGAGATAGGATGCTTTGGAGTAGATTTACTAATTCCAAGTTGTTTGACTTTAGACCACATAGTTTTACTTGATTTTTTATTTGAGAAAGAGTTATAGAAGAAACGAATTTTTGCATTACAAAACTGCTGTCGAACTTTATTTCTTAGTCTTTTATAAGCAATCCAATTATCAGGGATTTTGGTCCGTTTAGCCTTGTGGAAAGCAGAATCCCTCTGTCTTTGCAGCTGCCGAATGTGGTCTGTGATCCAAGGGGCCGGCTTCCTTGTAACCCGTTTAGTAGTAATCGGTGTGTGTTTATCAAATAATGTGATAATGGCTCTATTAAATTCAATGATAATTCTATCAACATCATTACCTGAGATAATTTCATCCCAGGGAACTCTCAGAGCATCCTCATGAAACTTTATAAAGTCAATGCCTTTATAATACCTATAGCGAATTATTTGAGGATGAGGTTTTGGAGGGAGCAGCCTGTAAACACAGAAGACAAGGTCGTGCTTTGAGAGGCCAGGAACTGAGAGCTGCCCATGATGAACGATATGGGTTGAGTCACTGATAGCCATGACGTCCAGCCAGGTGTTACAAGTAGAAGTGTGGTGGGTGGCTTGTAATGGTAATATAGTCATACCACAAGAGTGGAACATAGTCGTCAAATAGGTCTGGTCGTGAGTAGCTGGTCCTAGTAAGTTAGAGTTAAAGTCACCCATGACAATGACATGACTGTACCGAACCATTAAATCTAGTATGACATGTTCAAATTCGTCGAGAAATCCCAGGCCAGGTGCTCTATAACACACACCAACTAACATAGGTGTTCTAGTAACACGAACTTCAAAGAACATAAATTCAGGACGAGTTGCTAAGGAGGTGTCAGAAAGTTGCAAAACAGTAGCATTTAGATTAGAGTTAATGAAAGCAGCAACCCCACCACCACCTTTGTATAGTCTATCATTCCAATATAATGTATAGCCTGGTAACTCAACAGCCGTGTCAACTTATGTATTATACTTAATAAAGTTAAATTTGTGTACTTATTTATGTGTTGTTTTTTACTTAGCTTACAGCAATCTCCTCAGAATAAAATTTTCTACAAATAATGTATGACATTTTTATGACTTTATTACACTTTTAACAACGTTATTGTACACTAAACGTAAAAAAAACGGAGTTTCTTGCCCCCAATTGTTTGCATTTAAACCCAAATTACTTAAAAACTACTAAAGATATAGTTTAGTATCTTTAGTTTAAACTAAGATACCCTGTTTCTTTAATTTTCTCATGTCAAATTACATTAGAAATCATGATATTTCCGTTCAAATTTATCTTTCCATAAGTTGTGTACAATTTTATTTCAATCTTTAACCATGATTCTTAAGTAATTGTTTGACTGGTTGTAATATGCTAACAAAGTATTTTCAGCCCTATGTTTACATAACATTTTTTCTTTATTTTTGTTAGTAGAATGTGCTGCTGAAGTGAGGTGAGAACATTATGAATCACCAAAATATGGAAATGCTTTCACAACTTTTGTATGAGTTAACTAGTAAAAGTGAAATCTTGTAAATCATCATGGTTACGAATAACCTACTTTTTTACACTATATCTTTTCAGGGCAACGGCCCGAGAGGAGTTGAACAAAAATCTTCAATGTAAGCCTAGGTAGAGTTTGGTATCAAATTCAAGAGAAATTAATTGCTGCAAATCGTACTTCCAAAGGTTTATCCTGTCCAGAGTAGCAATCATTTGAATTTCAAAGTAACTAATTTGATCAATATTATTTCTCCGCGATTTCATGGTTTCAAGTAAGTTATTCTGATAAAAAATTACACTTTTTGGAACACAGTTATTCCATAAATTACATTATCTAATTTATGGGGGCAGAGTAGACGTTACATGGGTCAATCCCGTAGTAAGTCATACTGGTCGTTCTAAAGTTTTCAAACACGTCGGCAAGTAATAGTACGTCTGTCAGTAGGTACAGGTCGTGGTACTGTTTCAAAGTGGTCATACCAAAGGTTGACCACACAGTCTGTGCGTGTGTATAGTCTTCGTCGGATATAGGTGTTTTGGTTAAGTCATTGTAGAACGCCTCCTTGGGAGGCAGTTCAGTATCATTAAATTTTGATTCGTCTGTCATGTACGTGTATGGAAAGACGCCTTTGCGTAGAAGTAAGTCAGTGTTGGTCATACACTGCCCTAAAATTTTGAATTTGGAAGCCCCGTCAGAAACCAGGTTGGACACGAGTGTGTCCAAAGAGGCGTTTAGAAACTGTAAGGAATCCAAAAATCGTAAAGATTCAAGGGTGACTGAAATGTACCGCTCACTGGTTGTAGCGATACATGACAGTTTTTCTTTTTTGAATTTGCCTAGCCCTTGGATCAAGTGGTGGCAGTCATAACCTCTGAGGTTATGGAAAAAGACTGGAATGTGTTTAGGTACTTGGTAGTTTAAGTTACATGAATTGTGG